>JBBPOJ010000959.1:0-18055 GCA_038091395.1 Leccinum rimulosum
CTTCAAATACAGGTTGTATGAGCCACACAATTCGTCATTGTAAATATGTTTCGTATTTTGAATAATTATACCACAATTTCCCGCCCCCACAAACGTGCCCCTGCCTCTAGTGAGGTAGGCTACGCTGCCAACACCGTCTCGGAAACACCTCTTAACATGCAGTTATTGCCCATTCGCATCCCGCTTTTCAACGTAAGCCATCATCCATCACATGAGATAACGTTGAAGTTCTCAGTAATCCTGCGACCAAACTTTGAAGGTCACAGCCACTCGGAGATGTCCGCTGCCGTTGCTACAATCCTCCCAACATGATGGCAGACACGACACTCACTCCACAGTACAGTACTGTCTTTGTCACGTCATATACATATGGGAGTTTAACAATGGTGGCTCCCACCAGTTCAATAGTGAGTCTGTATGTATAGATACGATAGTCTGCCCACCTACATCAGCATACCTCCTCTGTCATAGCACACCAAAGAAACACGACGGAGATGATCAATTTAAATACTTATGTGTGCATTCAATCTAGAGCATGATTTTATCATGAAATCCCCAAGCATCTATGTTCTTGAACCTCCGCTCATCAAGGTAAACTATCGTCTTTCAAATTACTGACCTCTTTCTCCATCGGCTCATCCACGACCAAGCCCACCGATGTCTGCGACAACGTCTTCTCCGAGTTCACGTTAAACGCTGGTCCCTGGAACCAATTCACAGCTCCGTACACAGGCATGTAATACCATCCCGCTGCCAGTAACAACACCCCACCCAAGACGAGCGACGAGTAGTTCATCGACGCTGCGTCCGGGCCAGGATTGTTCGGGAAACAAAGTATGACGAGCATGAAGGACATGAAGATGACTGCAATGGCGGAGACCGGGCCACTCTACCGGGAATCCAATTAGTCTTCGTTAGTAAATGGACTCATAAGTAGAGCTCACCAAAACTCCAATCGAGAATGGACCGGGTTTGTAGTCATTCTCACACACGAACCTCGATACGATCGGCACGATGTACGCCACGTACAATGACGTCACCGAAATGGTAAACACGGCACCAATCGCTGCCGAATCCGCCAAACCCAATAGTCCGATGAGGACCGCGAGCAAGCAATCGAACAAGACCACGTTGACGGGGGTGCCCGTGTACGCATTTATCCGATACAGCAGCTTCGACAGGGGGAGTGCACCATCCCTGGCCAACGCAAATGACTGCCGAGATGCAGCGAGGAGAAGGGAAGAGCCCATCATATATCTGAAGGGAGATGAGGAAGGTCAGATAAGGAGGGATAGGTGACTTACTGGATGATGATGACAAATGACCATAGGACGAGTGTCCACGACGAGCCGAATGAATTCAAAAATATCTGAGCCATTGGCTGGCCGACTGGGGTGTTTAACACGCTGAGAACGTCTGGTCCCATGCAGAATGCTAAGATCACATTGATAACTGATATCCGTATGTTATATCCCATGTTATGCACCGTCAGTCGTGGACTCACCCCATCCTAGTATGCCTGACACCACAATGGCACTGATCTTTCAAACGTCGAGATTTCTTCCAGATATGGGAGTAAAGGCTAACACTTACTATGCCCCAAGGAGCAGATATCGCAGCGTTGTGCGACTCCTCGCTGATGTGTATCACACAGTCATAACCAGCTTTTAGGCGATGATAATAAGAACAGAGTAAAACAATCAAGCTTTAAACCAGACTTACAAATTGTCCATAGAGGGGACAATAAACCAAGGAGGAAAGCAAGTCCATTCGGCCATTCAGAAACTATCAAGGTGAGTATAACAACCTCAAAATGTCGTATCAAGTGCTTACGATTCGTAAAATTTCCGAAAACATATGATGCGGGATTCTTCAACTCTTTGGGGGTCGCAATGGGTAGGGCAATGATGACTGCTAGACATAGTCTGCCCGAGTTTTTCAGACCACCGCCACGCAGGAGTTAAACTCGAACTCACAGTACGTTGCAAACTACGTATACTGTTTGAAGCCTCGCGAGCACCTTGGTCCCTAGACTACAGATAATGGCCTGGCTGGCAATGATTGCGACGTAGATTCCACTGAAATACGTTCTGTCACACCGAATATCAAGTGACACTGGTAAAGAGACACTCACTAGGACTGATTATTTGTCATAACCAGCTGCCCGTCAGTGCCTATAGTTGTTGCAGCACCTATCTGGCCAGCACATGCCCAGTCGATCGAAGCTGGATAGATCATCATCCATTAAACAGATCATCCTTGCTTCGATCAAAAATTTAAAGGTCTTCCATACCTATCCCAGTGACCATACCGATCGTATTCGCATCTGGAGCCAATTTTTCGACCATTGAGTATCAAGGAAAAACTCATATAAAAACTTACATCCAACGATCCAACACAAGATATTGCGCGACTTTGGAGACGATAGAGTGTACGTCAGGTAGTACAGCTACGAAAAATGACGATCGCAGCTATTTCAATCGAGATAGAGGCAGGAAACGCACCCCTCCTGATGTGGGAGTCGACGACGCCAGCTCGGCCAGTGCTATCCCAATGCACAGAATGAAACACGTCCCCACAGCCCACTAAATTTTTAGCGTCAAGGAACGAGAGAATGGAACAACATATAAACAACATACACCCCACACCATCGAAACAGGCCCTCCATTGGATATCCCAGTCGACAGGACGGAACTGCAAGTTGGTACCAATGTTGAGGATTGACAGATGTCGAGGCGAGAATATTGGGACGCACGCTATTGATGGCACCAACCCGATGATGCTGAACGAGACTCCAAACACCTACCAAAGATCCGCTCTGTTGGCGCGCGGCCGTCTATATTAATATCCTACTCACCTCGAGGGGATTAAAGGCTCTTTTGAATTCTTGTTTATATCCCAGCCTGGCAAGGACCGCTTCGTCCGAATTGTCTGTTGTACGACGAGGAACCATGGCAAGTGGGAAGAGACCTGTGAAGCGGCGTTAGGATGCAAACGCTTATTCTAATGAGTACACGCATAAGTAAGTATGTAAGTAGAGACTGAGGGTCGACCCACCCAAAAAGGCATAGTGTTGCGGACTGCCTCGCGAGGCAGTGATTTACGAAGCGAATTGCCGCACGGGAGGGTCAGATTCGATCCTCCTTTCATCCATGCCAGCTGCAGCACATACTAACGATGTTTGGGTTAACGGGATCAAAGCAAGATTCGTCGAAACATCGCCTTCGGAAACTCTCAAACCGTCACTCCAACTTAAGTAATTTCGTAATGCCGGATGCAGCCGGAGGTATTTCGGAAGGCGAAGTGGGCGAAATCAATCAAACTTGAAAAACTCCTTGCAAGATTGCGTCGTCACGGAAACTGATAACCCTCACTTCTCACTTCGAAGAGAATTATATGTAAGTAGTACACTTGAAGGTTCAATTGCGGACGATCCTGGGTTGTCTAATTTTGTGCCACAACTACTCGTGAATTTTTCCTCTTCGTATGGACGGATGGACGGATATACTTGTAGGTCAAAGTTTAGCAGAAACGGAACATCATGGTTTCCACGCATCAATGACTGTATACAGATTCCGTCGATTGGAATGACCAACACTGCCCAGCAATTTCCAGAAACAGGTATCTCCGTGTACTCACTGACTCATCTATACATCGTCAAGGCCCGCCATCTTCAGTGATAATGCTCTCCCGCTCCAATGCCGTCTCCTCTTGGATCGACCCCACCAACGCCGCAGTCGATGTAGTCTTCTGAACGTTAGATGATGGCCCCTTGAACCAGTGAATGCCACCATACACGGGAAAGTAATACCACGCCACCGCGAACAACATCCACCCACCCAGGACGACCGACGTATAGTTCATCGTCGCCGCCTCCGGGTCAGGACTGTTCGGGAAACACAGAACGACGAGCATGGTGGACATAAACGTGACCGCAATGGCCGCGATCGGAGCGCCCTGACTCACCACATCAGCGACTCCAACGTCCATGACGCAAGCATTCGAGATAAAGCTCACCAGTGGGCCGAGAGAGAACGGGCCTGACTTGAAATCGTTCTCGAATACGAACCTCGATATGATCGGCACCATGTACGCCACGTACGGCGCCGTCACTGAGATCGTGAATGCAGCGTCAATCGCGGTCGAGCTCAACAACGCTAATAATCCGACGACGAGTGCGAATAGGCAAGCGAATAAGACCGCGTTTATAGGCGTGCCGGTGTAAGCGTTCATTCGGCAAAGCAGCCTCGACATGGGGAGGGCGCCGTCTCTCGAGAATGCAAAGACCTGGCGAGAGGCCCCAAGGACTTGCGAGGAGCCCATCATGTACCTGAGAGCGGTGTGGGAACTGTGAGATGAGAAAGGGCGGGGGACATACTGTGCAATGATAATGAAAGACCAGAGGACTAGTGTCCACGGCTGTCCAAACGAATTTAGAAATATCTGGGCCATTGGCTGGTCGACAGGGCTATCAATCAATTTGGAGAGGTCCGGTCCCATGCAAAACGCCAGGACCACGTTGATGACTGTACATCTTAGATGTGCCGGTGTATGCGCAGACAGTCATGGACTCACCCCATCCCAGTACACCTGCAATCGCAATGGCACTGACCTTCACGATATTGACATTGGTTCGAGCACGAAATCAAGGGGAAGACTGACCATTCCCCAAGGGGCAGCTGTGGCAGCGTTGGATGACTCTTCACTGATGTGTATCACCGCGTCATAACCAGCTGTAAAGCAATAAGAATTTAGTCAAATACGGCGAAAAAAACTCACATATCGTCCACAACGGAGCCAGCAAACCAAGAAGGAACGAAAATCCGTCCGGCCACCCAGAAACTGTGACGTTCAGTACTGTAGATTCAGATGTCGATCCTGGCGCTCACGATTTGTGAAATTCCCAAATACATATGAGGCTGAATTCTTCAACTCTTTGGGAGTCGTGATTGGTAGAGCGATGATGACCACTAGACATAGTCTGTTGGAGTTTCAGTTTCAGGTCACCCCCACCATCTACGTAGGAATAAAACTCGGACTTGCAGGATGTTAGCGACCACGTAAACTGTCTGCAGCCTCGCAAGCACCCTGGTACCCAGACTACAAATAACTGCTTGACTGAGAATAACTACGGCATAGATTCCACTGTCACGCAGCGGTTCACGACGAGTTTCGAGTGTAACTGATTAATAATGACACTCACTAGGCTTGGCTATTTGTAATATTTAACTGCCCATTGGAACCCATATTCACTGCGGCAACGATCTGGACAGTACATCCCCAGTTGATCGAAGCTGCATACATCTTCATCAGAGAAATAACTTACAAAAGGCAAGGTAAAAACGGTTTCGATCCATACCTATTCCACTAACTGTGCCAATCGTATTCGCGTCTAAATCGAGTTGTCTGACCATTAGCCAAAGACGAATATTACGTGTCTCGACTTACATCCGACGAACCAACACAAGATGTTGCGATACCGTGGAGATGATAGGATGTACGCCAGATAGTACAACTGTGGGGCGCAGTATCTATGCATGTTTCTGTCAATGTAGAAGCAGGGCACGCACCCCTCCCGACGTCGGGGCCGACGACGCCAGCTCGCCCAGGGCCATCCCAATGCAGAGAATTAAACACGACCCTAAAGCCCACTAGAGGGTGTCGGAAACACGCATATATGGAACAGAAAAGTACGCAACATACACCCCACACCATTGACACGGGTCCTCCATTAGAGACCGAACTGGAAAGCACGGATCTGCGCACAAAGGTTGAATACAGGAAATGTGTAGCATAAAGACCAGGGCGCACGCTATGGATGGCAAAAGCCCCATGATACTAAACGCGAGTCCGAAAACCTAGGGAAATCCGGGTGGTTTGCGCACAAACAACTTCACATAGGTTCTATCACTCACCTCGAGGGAATTGAAGGCCCTCTTGAACTTTTGTTTATACCCCAGACTCGCCAGCACCGCTGCATCCGAATCATGTTCTGCATGAAGGAGCGTCATGATGAGCGTACAGGGAACGTGAGGGCACTGGATTTGAACCTGGCGCTAACGTGGTTGATCGGAAATAGTAAGATCCGAACAATGGGGATTACGGCAACAGGCGCAGAAAACTTCCTTCGGGTCAGGACTCGGAATTAATCCAATGCCTCCTTCAAAGCATCGGTGCACCACGGCTAAGTCGGAGAAGGCTCTAGTCCACTGCTTGTCATCGTTTCGGATAATATCGTGGCGCGGGGACACTCAGTTGTTGGAGCAAGATGGAGGCCCACATCACTCGGACTGTGAGACACTGAAATTCATTTGTACTATACACCACAATCGATCACAAAGTCTTTGGGTATCCAGATTCGACACCCAACTATCCTAGACCGCATGTTGGCGAAGCACCCCCGCCGCGCTATGCTACGCCCGTGCCAACCACACCTCCGCATTCCCGTATAATGACAACTTATCCCGGAACTGGGTCACCACGCACGCCTGAGGTTTAAGTGCCCTCTGATGATACCGAGGCAATCTAGACAGCTCACGGAGCCCCGGCCCTACAATGTGTGCATACCAGTGGGGCGTGTGTATAGCCTTGGCGGTTGTGTAGATTCTAGAACTGTGTACTAGCCAGTTGGTGCACGATATACCGTAGCGCTTGTCCAAAAAAAATCATTCACTTATGCTTAGGCCGGCTTGCCTATATGCTGTTAATTGGCTGTTAGCGCTCACTGCTCAGGGGTTGGCGCAAGGATTTCTCACTCACGTGATTTATGACTCTTCCGTGCTTCCATCACTGTCACTAAGCACTCGCCTTTGCCTGCACATGAAAGCAGTAGACAGCTCATTTCAAGGCTATTAATGAGTTCCACTGCTATTTCTCATCCAGACAAGCGCAGCCTAGACTATGTCTTTCGCTCAGGTCTTGCAGGTGGTCTTGCTGGATGTCTCGTGGGTATCCAGCTCACACCGCCGTACTGTGGTTATAGTGAACATCTTTGTGTCTTTTCCAGGCAAAGACCGCCGTCGCACCTCTCGACCGAGTCAAGATTCTTTTCCAAGCCTCTAACCCCGACTTCCAGAAATATGCAGGCATGGGACACCAGTCTATCTCCTTCCCTCACGCTCTGACATTTGTCTCCCCTTTCAAGGGTCGTGGAAAGGTGCATTTCGAGCCGGACTCGCGATATATAGAGAAGATGGCGTACGGGGATTACTTCAGGGACACTCTGCCACATTGCTTCGCATATTCCCATACGCTGCTATAAAGTTTATGGCGTATGATCAATGGCGACCGGTGCGCTGTCATATCTTCTAAAAAACGATTGGATTTAATCCGTGTTCTCACTAGTTGCTCATACCAACGCCCGATCATGAAACCAACGTTCGACGTTTCACCGCCGGCGCACTAGCAGGTGCGTATACTTCCTACAACATATCTTCCGACGACCCTCATCTTTCAAGGAGTGACATCCGTCGCATTCACATACCCATTGGAACTGATCAGAGTTCGCATGGCGTTCAACAGTCGTGCGACGGACAACGGAAGGCGACCTTCGTTCATCCGCGCTATCGGCCACATCTACCACGAAGCTGCCGCCTCTCCATCCCCATCCACTTCTTCCCCTGCACGCAAACAAATATTCGAACGATTTCCGATACTCAAGTTTTATCGCGGGTTCACCGTCACTATGGTCGGCATGATTCCTTACGCGGGGACCGGGTTCCTCGTGTGGGATTTCTGCCGTGCTCATCTCTACCCTGTCGTAGATGGCAAAGCCCGACGGCCTAGCATCGCTGCGGATCTCGCTATTGGTGCTGTGTCGGGGGCCGTATCACAGACCGTGTCCTACCCTTTCGAGGTCATCCGGCGACGTATGCAAGTAGGTGGATTGACGCGTCCTGATCGATGGTTAGGTTGGGAGGAGACAGTAAGGGCCGTATATGCCTCTGGAGGGTGGAGAGGGCTCTTCGTTGGCCTCAGTGTAGGCTACCTGAAGATCATACCGATGACTGGTATCAGCTTTGCAGCGTGGCAAGGTTTCAAGCGAATGCTAGGGCTGTAGGAAGTAGATGTACGCCTGATTTTATACACCCTGTCCCAGTTAAACGACCGAAAACATCGAAGCCGGTGATATGATTGTGCCACTCGAACGGATCAAAAACGGATGACCGTCCAGATATGAATACCTATTTACTTTCGGGAGGGTCACCTATCCAGCACCTTTCTGAGATATCTAGAAAGGGTTTAACCCTGGACAGATAAGACATGATCCAGACATTGAGGATGCACCTCAGGTCTCAGCAACGTGATTTGACTTGAGCTTTGCATTGGCATGCCACCAGGTGACAGACAACAAGAAAATATTCATACATACAATGTGTACACTTATGCTGCTCTTGATTTCTTTTTAGGTGGCTCATTACTGCCTGAATTCTTGGCAACCTTATCCTTGGCAGCCTCCTTATCCTCAGCAATTCCCCTCTCATCCTTGGCAGCCTCCTCCTTATCCTCAGCAATTCTCTTCTCATCCTCAGCAGCCTTCTTTTCCTCGGCAGCCTTTGCCTCGATCAACTCGTGTACAGATTGCATCTCGATTCTAGCATTCTCGGAAAGCTTGTTAATGACTCGCTGATAAGCATCAGAGACCAGGGTGTGCAAATTTGCCAGGTCGTTGCTCATAAGGTCAAAGGGCTTAACAATGGGATACTCTGCCTCCAGAGTTTTATAGGCTTTTATGAGGGTATCAGCCAGCCCAAAGATAGATTTGCACTTTTTTCTGTAAGTTTTTGAGAGGATTTTCCTGACCATTTCACGTCTTTCAGGCTGCCGAAAGAAATTTTGACGAGGTGCTTGTTCATGTTGGCCAGGGAATGCCTTCCGGAGATAGTCTTGCTGGACATTCAGGTCTCCAGTAGGTACACTTGAATCAGTTCTGTGGAGTAAAATCCACATGGTGCACCACCATATGGATTCCAGGTCATGAAGGGGATTCATGAGAAACGGAGGGTAGCCAGATTGTGAATCATATTCAGAGTCGGATTCAGATTCAGATTTGGCTTCAGATTTGGCTGGTGTGAATAAGTAGAACCCAGATTCTACCTCAATTGCCATGAAGTCCAATGTTCCCTGCTCAAAAGTAAGAAACATAAATATTATCAGTCAGGACACTTACAGTTCGAATGTCATGGGAGGTTGTGGAGTCCTTTTTTTTTACATATTCAAAATCTGTCAATTTCCCGCTATAACAGCCATCCTTTTTGATCCACAGCACATTATTGATACTTAGATCACCATGAACCCAGCCAGCTTGGTGCAGATAATTTAAGGCTAGTCATCCATTGATTAGTTGTGCATAAAGAGACTGATCTGATAGAGCTACTCACCTTTCTGAGCACCGGATAAACACTCCAGACTGTCAACCAAACAAACAACATCCTTGAGAGTCTCTCCAACTTCCTCAAAAACGGCACGAGTATGTACCCTGCAGGGGGCAGGACCATATGTAATTTCTTGGATGCTAGGGCCAGTGCTTGACAGCGGTATGTGCCCCATGGGTAAATGCAATTTCCGAGAGGATATCGAACTAGAAGGATGCATGATGTCGGGAGGGATGGTGATCCATGATAAAGCAACCCCAGCGACTGGATCTAATGTTGTGTCATCTCCCCCAGAGACGTCTTCGAAAGTTCGAATTTTGACAATATACTTCTCTGCTTCATCTGCCTTCTCATCTCCCAACACCTCCCGGACGTTGTCCAGGATGTCCTGCAAAACCTTCCCCTCTGGTTCACGGCTTTCCTCCCTCCACGAGTCCTTTATGGCTACAAGCCTTCCATTCTCATCCTTTGCTTCATATACCCGAACCCCGCGTCCAACAATGCAATCTGCGCTATACGTGGCAAGTGGGCGCGTTGTGGTAAAGAACTCGTCGTTCACCTTGAATTTATATTGGTCCTTGGCTCCTGCAACATGGATGCGCTCGACAGTAGGATCCCACCCAAGCTCCTTTTCTTTCTTGGCACCAATGGAGAGAAACAGGGAGATCACTTCATCGATATCCTTGACATCATCATCAGGACCGAAGTAGCGACAGTTTGTAATTGAATTGCATACCGTCATGATGTCGATCGGTTCCGATGCGGCCAAAAATGCACGATTGGAGTGCCAAAGTCTCATTTTCGTATCCTCTACAGTGAACCCGAACGCAAAGCGCCGGAGTGGATCCTCGCGCATAATATTGTGCAGGCCCCATATGATCTTTATCTTGTTCTGATGTATAAGAGTAGGTGAGGTGTAATTTAGGTATTTGAATTGCGCAGGACGTACATCGTTCACGGTATAGCTACTTGAGGCCTTCTTGAACTCGAAAGAAGCGGCGATGGAATACCAATGTGTCTGCTCTGAGGCGGGACCAAGTTGGATGTATGCATCTGGGCGGGACGAATTTCCGCGTTCGGAGAGGGGTGTTTTGTTTGGATTTGCAACAAAGGATACTCGACAACCAGGTATGTGGTGGAAAATACGCGCGACGATATCACCGAATGGGTTGAACGCTGCATCTTCGTGGTGATTCGATCTGGAAGGCGCGGTCAAGAGATTCCAACGGGGCGCCTCGCCATCCGAGATGTTCAAAAGACCATCGTTTGCCAATGCTTCACGCATTTTGGAGCACTTATCTGGGCTCGGAAAATGGAACGTGGATCCGACGAAAGTAGAAAATGGAAGCTCGAGATATCGCTGGAGGTCCTTGAGAATAGCTTCGCGTCCTTCAAACAGCCGTCCCGATCTATAAGCGCTCTCTACAACGGAAGGTCGGGCAAGAGGTGTATGTTCGCGTCGAGTACTGGCCATAGTGACTCGATGGATCAAGAAGGCAGTGGGATAGGGTGGTGAGATAAGGGTTATAAGGTTTTCGAGGCCCGCGGATTGATAGACTGATAGGGAGACTGATAGTTGTGTCGACCGATATCTGCAAAATCCCAGCTACCGTTCTGCTGAAGGTTGGAGAGACTGACGAGCTTGTGAACTAGAGAAGAGAGAGTAGGGTTGAGATGGGTGGAACGGAAAGGACAATTGGTACTGAATGCGAACTAGGCTTCAAGGTTTCGGACTGCCAGCCTATCAACGTCGTGGTCAGCGTTTCAGTGGCGAGTCCACGTGAAAATAATGACGAACAGACTGCCTCAAGGTGAGAATGACGGCCGCCTGCTGTGGTGAAAGCCCCTTTTAATCGCTCTCCCGCCCGTTGCTCTCGATTGACTGCTACTTTGAGTGTGGCGGAGATTGGGAGATCAGGTGTATACCGTAGGCAATGTTCTGGTATGGTCCTGGAGACGTAACGTGGCTGCTTGCCAGTGGAGTGGGTGAATACGACAAGTTACTGGCAGTCGGACTTTGGTATTATGTAACATTTCCCATTATCCGACTGAGTCGATCAATCCACTGGCAGTCATTGATATTGAGTACGCAGGCCCTCGCCGTATCCATTTCATTTTCCTCACTAAGTTGTCCTATCAAATTACATCGCAGTTACTGTATATTTCGCCATAGTTTCTTTCTTTTTTAATTTATCCTTCGCCACTCCTTTCAGCCGTTGTCAAGAGCACCACTTTGTTGCTAGCTCGTCACCCATGCCAGTGCTTTATACATATCTCTACATATATATTCTTCGTGTCCTAGCTGGACGACATCAAATCGAATCAACCCCCGATCGTCTTCAAGTTTAACCGCCCTCGTAACTCCTGTCCCCATTCAAGGCTACACGCGTTTACGACGAACAGGAACATTTGAACCCCATACATCAACATGGCAAGCCCACGAGTTTGGCTAGGTAAGGAATATGTCATTTCTCATCCCCGGAAAAAGCATCACTAACACCTAGTGGCACTTCGAAGTCACTGGCGCATCCAGTGGGTTCGGAAGATCCCTGACCGAGTTCGCCCTGAGTCAAAACGACATCGTCGTCGCGACGCTCCGCAAACCAGAGGTCCTCCAGCCACTCTCGGAGACCTACCCCACAGACCGACTGCTCGTGCTCAAGGTCGACGTCACCAACCCGACCGAGATCGAGGACGCGTTTGCGCGGACCAAAGAGGCATTCGGAAGGCTGGACGTCGTGTTCAACAACGCGGGCGTTTCGGCCGTCGGGGAGGCCGAAACGGTCCCGATCGAGGACGCCCGGGCACTGTTCGAAGTCAACTTCTGGGGCGCGATCAACGTCAGCCGGGCTGCGATCAAGTTCTTTAGAGAGGTGAACGAGGCGGAGGGGAGAGGGGGTGTATTATTGCAGAACAGCTCTATCGCGGGGTTTGCGGGTCCGCCTGGTTTCTCGTTTTACGCTGCCAGGCAAGTCTGATCGGTCTGCTCGATGACGTTGTGTAACAGCACTGATACTAACCCTCCGATTTCAGTAAACACGGTGAGGTCATGCGGCTCTGAGAAACTTGAACTGAGGACTTACATGGGAGGATTAGCCCTGGAGGCGTTTTCAAAGAGTCTCGCCAAGGAAGTCCTGCCGCAGTGGAACATCAAGGTCAGCCGAACTCCATTCTGCGTCCGTCCCGTCTTAACCAATGAACCAGGTATGCATCTTGCAAACCGGAAGCTTCGACACGAACGGACTCGCCAACACCACGTTCTACCACGAGAACTCCATCTATCGCGACGAAGCGTCCGCGTTCACCGTCTTCCGGAGTATGCTGACCGAGCCGGGGTTCAGATTTGATGGAGATGCGAACAAGTTTGCAAAGACGGTCTACTCGCTAGTCGCGGAGGGCGGTGAGATTCCGTTGGTTCTCCCCATTGGACAGGACGCATTGGGTGTGGCGAAGAAAATGGTGGTATTGCGAGAGAAGGAGATGGCTGAGGCGGCGCCTTGGTCTGCCGATTTACTGCGTGATGACTTATCATAGCATCGGTGTTGGTGAGCACATGTAGCAGACTGCACGATACCGATACCACGCAATCTAGAGTTCGAGTCATCTGAATGGGCATGTAGTAGATTCCGCAGTATGTCTCGTTTTCAAAAGACCGGTTCCATTTATTTATATCAGACACCGTAGCCAGATTTGTCCTAAAAGAGAAGACCCCTATTCTTACAGCCAAACATCACTGATTCAGATCAGGGGCTATGACAATCCCATATTTAAGAGGAGGCCGGGCGTGCCCAGGATTCCTAGAAATCATCGCTATCATTAGCATCATCATCACCTCAGCCGATAAGCTTCTGTCCCTCGTCCACAAGACTTGATATTCATCGACATGACGACGCCGCACGTTTGGCTGAGTAGGCAGTTACGTGGAACCGGAAAAACGAACGCTAATGTTCTACTCCCAACCAGTCACCGGAGCATCTTCTGGTTTCGGAAAGTCCGTTACCGAATTCGTTTTGGGTAGAGGCGACATTGTCGTTGCGACCCTCCGAAAGCCGGAGATGCTCCAGGAACTTTCTCAGCGCTACTCCAGAGACAGACTGCTCGTCCTCAAAGTCGACGTCACGAGCCAGGCCGACATCGACCGTGCGTTTGCCAGAACGAAAGAAGCCTTCGGTAGGCTGGACGTCGTATTCAACAACGCCGGCTACGCCATCTTCGGAGAGGCAGAGTCGACGCCCGAGGACGCTGCTCGGGCGTTGTTCGACGTCAACTTTTGGGGTGCAGTCAATGTCAGCCGGGCAACCATCAAGTTCTTTAGGGAGGTGAACGAACCGGGACGCGGTGGGCTGCTGTTGCAGAATAGCTCGATCGTAGGGCTGGAAGGTTCACCCGGCTTGGTGTTCTACAGTGCGAGGTGAGTCTAGTTTGCTAGCTAATACGTGGATGACGAAACTGAGGACTGACACACTCGATGCCAGCAAACACGGTGAGCCCATTCGTAGACAAATTCGATGACATGTTCTTATTTTGGGGAATACACAGCCTTTGATGGATTCACAGAGGGGCTGGTAAAGGAACTGCTTCCACAATGGAACATCAAAGTAGGTGGTTTTCAAGCAGTGCTCCGTGTAGGTTGTTGAACTTTGAATCAGGTGTGCATCATTCAACCTGGACGCTTCAGCACGAAAGGATTGTCCAAGGTTACTATTTTACCTAAGAATCCAGTCTATGACGACAAAGATTCAGTAGTGGCAGCCATGCGCAATGCGTGGGACACCGAGGGGGAAATTATTGACGGTGATACAAACAAGTTCGCCAAGGCCCTATATGCGCTAGTGGAAGGTGGTAACATGCCGCTACACCTTCCGGTGGGACAAGACGCGTTGGAGATTGCGAGACAGAAGGTGGAAGCGCTGGGAAGGGATATTACAGAGGCATCACCGTGGTCTGCCGACTTGTTGCGCGACAAGACTACTCTGGTAGCTTAGTTGAGGTTTATGCTGTCGAGCTCAGTTTACTAAGTATACGTAGGAAGGGAATGTGTACGTGTAAATGCATGAAGGTTTTTCCCGCCCGAGACGAACGATAGGCAATCGAACAGCGACGCTTGCGCCTAGACAGGAGTCGAGCGAGAAGACGAATCTTGAGCTTGAACAAGGAATCTACGACGAAAACCACTTGCTTCTCACGTCTTATAAACACGCTCGGGGCCCCGGGAATCCTGCACTATTCCTGCTGTGACATGCAAGTGACATGTGTGACTTTTGGCGACGCAAGACGCTTGCCCTTCATACAATGACATACATATTACAGACAGCTACAGTATGTGAGCATTTCAACTGTATCGACCTATCTTTAATCCCCATGCGGATCTTGCTGACTCGGACCCTATCTTCTTTTTCCAGGATACGACCGAGTTAGTGGCTAATAACTTGAAGGACCCTGCTGCTGAAAGTCTACCGTTGCGGTTGGGTCGCCAATGGCACGCGCTGTGACGCCACCGTGCGCGGAGGAGATTTCGCGACACACTCAACAATCCACATTGCCGAGGAAGATCCTAAGCCTCAATGTTTGTGGGATACGTCAGACACACTAAGGAGAAGCATCTTGAATGGAGGTGCCACAACGCGTCAACTTGAACTCATTCGGCCCAATACTTTTGTTATCGCTCGTAGGATCTCACCCACTCGAGCTGGAAATCCTTATGAAGTCTCTCTCATCTAACTTTCTGGAGCTACGAGCGAAGACGTGATTCTCGACCCCGGTGTTCGATCTCTCTGTTTCCGTGGGCAAGAAGTCCAAAAATGATACCCTCTATCTTGAGGCGTCACGATGACGTTCCGGTGTTCAGTTTATATGCTCTCTATTCAACCCATAATTTTAGGATCAGGTTCCAGATACTCTTCCGAATCCCGCGGACAACGAGTTTCCTTTCATCAAACCACTACTAGTCCTTCCAGATGGACTACATTGACTATCTCCTTCTCTCCATGGCCCACTCACCCATGACTTCCGATGTGCGCGGCGCTCGGTATACCAATTCCCCGAACGCCAGTTTGTTGGCATGTCTGGTGCTGTACCAATGCTACGAACAAATACTCTTCAATGGAGCAAACACGCCGAAGGACTAGATAAAAGCCACTAAGTCGACATGTTTAGAGCCCCATAAACTTCTATCGACCTCAGCCAATCTTCAAGATGAGCTGCTCCAAAACCAACTGGATTGACAATGTAGTGATCCACTGTCTTTAATCTTACTGAGCATCGTACTGATCGTGTCTTTTGTAGGAGATCGCTCAGATGATCACTAGTCGTCATCTGCTGAGAATTTCATCATGCGGATGGACTACCAATGGGCATCGCTGCAATGCTACCATGGAGGGACGACTCTTCAGTGATCACATAAGAACGGTTCACCCTGCCGAAAATGGCTCGGACACACATAAATGCAAGTGGGATGGCTGTGGGATGAGTCTCCTGACAGGGAACATCGTCAAGCATACTCAAGAGGTGCACCTGCTATGGGGATGGCCGTGGATATGGCCGTGCACGAAATGCGATGCCTTGTTCAGCCGTGAGGGGTTAAGGCAACATTCGGCTGTTTGTAAAGGCGCGTGAAAGTGGAGGCGTCGGGGATTTGTAAGTGTTCACCTTGTTCAACAACTCGTTTGAACTAAGCTAATTCTTTGAAACAGATCAGGTCTCAATGTGATCGCCATTTCTTTCGAGTTTTTCATGTTCGCGAAATGGTGCAGCATACATTTAGCCACCCAGTATTGATCTGTTCATGTAGATGCGGCTTACTTTAGTAATCCAACGTGCTCCCCTCCGAATGTGTGGCTGCCTTCCATGTACCAAACCAAGCACCTGCGCACTTAGCCTCATATTTCAATTTGTTTTGTTTGGCCTTCAACACACCCATCGTATCATGTTGCTTTGCGATCAAAGCCACACACAGCAATTGGTGTTGATTCCTGGAGAAATTGAGGTGATCGAAGGCGCTAACCAACACGCTCACTGATGCTGTAGTATGTGATGTCTGAGAGCTTCAGGGAAGGATGTTGTACGTACGGGTTGTACACCTTTTCCTAGAAAATGCATGCGAAGACGCACGTTCCTACAACAGTGATGAATGACGCGGACGATCTCGCGTTATTGCACCTCGGACAGGTTGAGCTGTGCCAATCGATCGTAGGCGTCCAGATAGTCCTGAGGGAATTCGAAACGTAAGAACCAAGTCGGGCACCCAGCATGTGCAAACGGTACTGCGTACGTCGCTGCTCATCAAGATGACAAAGATGCTCTGCCGAACAGTGGTGTTCATGCCCTGCTTCCGAGCGAGCTCCACAAGCGCCGTGTTGCCGGCGTCTTCTGTCTCTGCTGCATCCCCAGCATTGTTCGACTTCGTGGAGACATTATACGCTGCTGGTGGTCGACCAGAGGGTCACCTCCCCATGCGGCTCCGACGAGCCCCATCTTCACTTTGTTTCAGAAGAACGCAGCAATGCTTCGTGCGCCTGGACTGGTAGTTGTCACGCCTGTATGGCAATCAGTAGGGTGTGACTCAGCGAGAGCAAATGCGAACCATACCGGCAATGCTTGCGATAGACCTCTTCTACGGCATACAGCATCGTTGGCATGTTTTGCTCGCTCATGCTGGGTACGGAAGGATGATATAAGAAGAACGACACGTATCTGTTAATTCAGCCTACCGGTTGATCAGACCTTTGAGCTGAGCTTTACGATGTCTTCTCCTTTGCTTTCTTCCTTCCTGAGCCCAGGTGGGATGTATGGTTCTGAAATATCTTAGTACCATCATTGTTATTGTATTGGAAAAGGGATGAGATACATACCCAGTGATCGGGCCTTGGATTCCTTGACGTCTGTATCCTCGCTAGCGTGATGATATTGAGGTACCTGTGGCTTCTCGTCGTTCCTACTAGTCCATTCTTCGTTACCGTTTGATTCGTCAGTTTCCACGTCCGACGCCTAGTTTCCAGGGTCTGACTTGAAGTTATTATCCGACCTGTTCAGCCAATGCTTCGGTGCGAGCTCAAACATCCTCGAGGTCTTGGCAGACGTCGACGCAAAGTTTTCAAAGATAGCTGAGAAGGAATCCCACAACGTCACCGCAGAGTTCAAGAAATGTTCAACAACGCGGGCGTTTCAGACGGTCCCGATCGAGGACGCCCGGGCGCTGTTCGAGGTCAACTTTTGGGACGCAGTCAACGTCAGCCGGGCTGCGATCAAGTTCTTTGGAGAGGTTAACGAGGCGGATGGGAGAGAGGGTGTATTATTGCAGAACAGCACTATCGCGGGGTTTGCGGGACCGCCTGGTTTCTCGTTTTACGCTGCCAGGCAAGTCTGATGGGTCTGCTCGATAACGTTGCGTAACGGCACTGATACTAACCCTCCGATTTCAGTAAACCCGATGAGGTCACGCAGTTCTGAGAAACTTGAACTGGGGACTTACATGGGAGGATTAGCCCTGGAGGCGTTTTCAAAAAGTCTCGCCAAGGAAATCCTGCCGCAGTGGAACATCAAGGTCAGCCGAGCTCTAGACGCATTCTGCATCCCTCCCGTCTTAACGAATGAACTAGGTATGCATCTTGCAAACCGGAAGGTTCGACACGAACGGACTCGCCAACACCACGTTCTACCACGCGAACTCCATCTATCGCGAC
>JBBPOJ010000960.1:0-18043 GCA_038091395.1 Leccinum rimulosum
CGACTTCGACGGCNCCACCGCCATCACCACCACTGTCCTTGGCGTGCTTACGAACGTCCTTCCATGAGAGGTACGTGCGGAGACGGTTGACTTTGCCTCTGTCGTGTCGAATGAGGAAGATAAGGTCCTCGGCGGTGAGGTAGCGGACGCCGCGACGGTTAGCGTGGGCGCGAGCCTGGAGGATCTGAGTGGGGGCTACGTGAGTGCACGGGATCGAAATTTTGAGAGAGCTCACGAGCTCGATTAGTTGACTGCGTACGATGTCTTCGACGAGGTTGACGGTTTCGTGGTTTGGGTCCTGAATCTCGCCAAATACGAACATCTGGGAACAGGTCGGTAGGATGTTCCGCGGAAATAAACAAGGCGCGTAGTACCATCTGTGATATTTCCTGGTTGTACTTGTAGTCGCGTTGTCCATCTAGGCGTTTGACTGGTTGAGGTGCGATGACGGGTGGAGCTACCAGTGTAGGTTGAATTGGTGTGGATGGACTCGGGACAGAGTTGGACGGTGCTAATAGCTGAACTGGTTGGATCAGCACGGGAAGTTGTTCAGGACGTGGTTTGTAGTATTCCATCGTCGTCATGATGTCCTTGGGAATGCAAGTCTATTATTTCCCACAAGAACTATCCCTTCCTATATCAGTCATGACCGACCGGTCCGGCCTTCAACACGATGGCTTCCACCGCTCTTGACACCCCAATTCAGCTCCCACTATCGGTAGAGACACTCGCCGTCATCAACGACCACCTCCGCCCGCTCAACCCGCCAGAAATCCTCCGATGGGCACTCACCCATGTCCCCCACCTCTTCCAGACCACCGCATTCGGTCTAACAGGCCTCGTCGCCATCGACATGCTCTCCAAGATCGCACCCTCACCCACGGACCAACCCCCACTTATCTTCATCGATACCCTCTATCACTTTTCCGAGACGTACGCACTCGTTGCAGAGGTCGAGCAACGGTACGGAATCAAGGTGAACGTAGTCAAGCCCGAGGGATGCGATACCGTCGCAGACTTTGAGCGCAAGTTCGGAGAGCGCTCTTGGGAGCGGGACGAGGACACGTACGACTTTGCGGTCAAGGTCGGTCGATCGTGCAGGACGATGTACCGATTCTGACCCTGATTGCAGGTCGAACCTGCGCAGCGCGCGTACAAGGCATTGGACGTTCGTGCAGTCATCACTGGTCGCCGTGCGACTCAAGGTGCGGACCGTGCGTCTCTGCAGCCGCTAGAGGTCGATGCGACCGGCCTCGTCAAGCTTAACCCCCTGTTTGCCTGGAAATTCAACCAGGTAGAGGAATATATCAAGACGAACAATGTTCCACGGAACAAGCTGCTCGACCAGGGATATAAAAGTGTCGGGGACTGGCACAGCACGATTAAGAGCGGAGATGGCGATACGGGAGAGCGGGCCGGTCGGTGGGCAGGCAAGGAGGAAAAGACGGAATGCGGACTACACAAGGACTACTTTGCAATGAAAGCCAAAGCCAAGGTCACGTTGGATCGTCGTACTTGTGTGTATTCCCATGGAACTAACCCGGTCTACGCACACAGGCCGCGGCAGCTGCACAGGGAAAGGAGGCATAGATATTCGTCGTCGGATGCAGAGTTTGCAAAGTGGAAGAAGGGGCGGATGCCGTCCAAGATCTTGCAACTGGGTCCATGTAGGGCAAACATACCATTTGTCTCGGGCTTTTATGTAGCGAAGAATCCAACAAAGAGGTTTTGTTAGAAAGATACACACCCAGAGTTTGGTTTGTAAACTTGAAGGTTTCTGCCAAAAGGTTCGGCGTCCAAAACTAACCAATACAAGTCGCGGAGAAATTCTTTCTGCAAAGTAACACTAATGACACCATTACATTGAGAACGTAGGACAGAACAGATGCGTGTGGCAAAGTCATTGTAAAAAGGAACATAGCCCGAGGGAATCGAGCGACATGTGAACATATCATAGACATACCCGTACTGAACAAGCGCATGAACAATAGATCATGAGCCAGAATTTGACAAGGAGAGGAAAGGAAAACGAAAGCATGGCCAAATATAAACACTAGTGTACAGCAGATACGCTTTGAAAGGAAAGGGGTAGGAGAACGAATGCTTGGGGTAAATTATTTCTTCTGTTCAAACTTGGCTTCAGCGTAGGGGTTGACACTGTACACTTTGATGACCGGGGGACTCTTGGTCAGGTCTGCCGTCACGATGACCTGGCAAACAACGTCAACGACATCAACTGGGACGTGCTTGTTACTTACCGGAACTGTCATCAGTTCCCTGATATCCTGGATCTTGTGACCCGATGGGGTCGTCCTCAAACCCTCAAACGCAGGATCGACCTTCGCAGCCGAAATAAGGCGTTGCTTCGACGTCTCCGTCTCTCTTACAATCTCATTGTCTCGTCCAAGCACAATCTCATCTTCTTCAACATCGTCCTCGTCGAAAAGAGCCTTCTCGTCATGCAAGGAGCGTGATGCTACCTCCATCTTGGCAGCGTGTGCCTCGGCATTCTGCTTGACCTTCTTCAAGTGTTCATCGTCGCTGTTTTCGGCAAGCCAAGTGATGACATCCTTGCCGGACCAATAAATCTGAAGGGTATGAGTGTGCTCATCATATACATGATTCTGAGTGAATGGTTAGCATGCAGACAAGTCGATGAACTGCCCAACTCACATCAATTGGCATCTGGTCTACGTGGACTCTCTTTTCAATGCCGAATTCAGGAACCAGTACGTCGAAGGCAGCATCGAGTACATTGACGACCCGAGCCTGTCGGATAACCGTTCCGTAACGCTGGGTCAAGTCCGAGATAAAGACGCAGAGGAAAAGATGGGTGGACTGCTCTTGCGCCAGTTTCGCAGAGTCTCGTTTACTGGAAGATAATCAGCAAAGTCGACCACAGATAATCTGGCTACGTACATGTTGCATTGCTGAGCAATCTTCGCGACGGCATCCCTGTCCATGGTAAACTTCGGGTCGTCTGTGGATACGGAATCAGTTGCCATAATAAAATGACCCTTTTCCCACTCACTTCCGCCCTGGAGAACAGATTCAAGCTGACGGTGTACCAGAATGTCGGCGTAACGGCGGATAGGTGAAGTGTAGTGTGTATAGAGAGGGACGTTCAGGGCATAATGTCCATACTTGGCGATATCCAACATTCCGCCACAGAAGTACTTGGCACGTTGAGTGGCTTTGAAGAAGAGCAGTTCGAGTACCATCCGAGCAGCAGGATTGGTGATTCCACCAAAGGATTGCATGATGATCCCCGGGGTTGAAATGTCTACCTCCACACCTAGACGTTTGGCACGTTCGGAAAAGACATTCTATGAAGCATGGTCAGAACAAGAAAGCATAGCAAAGGAAAGTATAATACCAGACGCCTTTCAATGGGGGAGTCGTGTCTACGGAGGAGGGCTTGTTCTGGGAGGTGAACGGCGATGCGCTGAGCGATAGCAATGTTGGTCAAGAGCATGAACTGGAAAGATCGCTTAAGCCTTGGTAATAGTAACGGGTCAGAGAGTGCATACCTCTTCGACCATGTCGTTGGCGGCATTACAGTCGGCTTGTCCACAATCCATGGGAAGGCCGTTCTCGTCCAACGTAAACGACAGGCGCGAGGAGGAGAGCGTCAAGGCACCGTCTTGATGACGTTTCATGCGAAGTTGGGTCGCGATACTGTGTAGCACTCTCACGTCCTCCTCAATCGCAGATACACTGTGTTCCGGCGACACAGAGAGCTGACTCAATGGCTGTCCATCGATTGCCTTCTGTGCATCAGCGTAGGATAGTTTTGCTGCGGATCTTGTGGAGGGCGTCAGTATTTTATATAAAAAACCTATAACCACTCACTTGATGATTGTCTTTCCAAACCACTTATTGACCACCTTCCCATCCGCTGCTATTGTAAAGATAGCAGAAAAGGCGAGGCGCTCAACGCCGGGAGCAAGGCTGCATACCTCCTCACTCAGAGTAGGGGGCAGCATCGGCACTGCTCTTTGAACGAGGTATACACTTGTAGCTCGCTTGCGAGCATCGCGATCAAGCGCAGTATTCGGCTTTACGAAGTAGGATACGTCTGCGATGTGGATGCCGACGTCGAAAGTACCATCGTCGTTCTCCTTGATGGACAAAGCATCATCCAAATCTTTAGCCGAACTCGGATCGATAGTGAAAATCAGTTCCTGGCGCAAGTCCCTGCGGACCTCGTACTCTCTCTCAGGAACACTGGTGCACGGTGTGAACACTAGTTATGCAGCTGAGAAAGAACAACGTACGTCCAAGGGGTGGGAGGGAGGCACTTGAGAACGCTCTCGGAGAATTCTTCGGTAGGGAAGTTACAATCCTTCAATAAAGCGCTAGTCTCCACCTCAATATCCCCAATAGGACCAAGCTCCTCAGCGAGAGTACCAAAAGGATGAAGAGAAGAGATCGGCTACACCCTATAGTGTTAGCAAAAGCAAGATTTGAGGTCTCGAGGACGCACGTGACGCTTGATGCAAGCAACGAATAGCTTATTGGCATATATCTCGGGATTCTGAACGAAATCGACCGGTGCTTGTTCAGTGGGAATGGCGATGAGAGGTACGCGCTTGTCAGTCGGCTTGAACCAAACGATCTTGGGACGTTCAATCGGTCCACGTCGTGGTTCATCCCCACGGTCACCCTCTCGCTCCCGGCGTTCAGCTTCCTGTTTCTCTTTCGTAGCCGCGGAGGATGGACGTAGAAGCCCCAGTGTCCCTGAAAAGAGCTGTCCGGGCATGCGTTCGACAACTGCTACAACGTGTCCAGCAAACTGAGGCTTGACTTCGTCTGTGACCCTAAGGACAGTGTCAGCGTGATTCAAAACAACTTCAAATTTATCGCACTCCTCATCTTCGAACAGCATCAGTCCCTGGCCTTCGACTTCAACGTCATCCTTCTTCTTGTCGTCCTTGCGACCCGCACTGGTCTTCAAGTCGTAGGCGGAGTTCTCTTCCTTCTTGCGCTTCTTCTCTTCCTTCTCCTTCTTGGTTCCCCACACTTCATCCACATCAAGGAGCTCGACTGCGACGATGTCTCCCTCCAAGGCGCGATTACGGTCTTTGGAACCACAGATGTAGATATCGGCATCCAGGACCTCGGTGGCAACATACGCATCCGACCTGTTGCGCTTGTTGACGCGAAGGATACCCACGACTAGCTTTCCTGCAGCCAAGAGAGGCGGAAGAGAAGCTTGAGGAAGATACGGAGCGAAAAGAGATTTGCGTTGCGGCTGATTAGACTGTTGTTGGAGTTGGGACTGGAACTGTTGCTGCTGCTGCTGCAAAAGGCTCACTCCACCCATGCCCAGGCCCATCATGTTAGCAGCCATCATGTTGGGCAACATGTTCGGGAAAGAAAATGAAGGCATCTTGTGATGATGACCACCAGCGGCAGCACGGAACTGTTGCAAACTTTGCAGCTGAGCCTGCGCTTGCGCGAGATCAGCAGCAAATGCGTTGTTGCCCTGAATCACGCCACCATCTGTAACGTAGGTTAGACAGGTCCAACTTAGCAAAAGTTAGTACATACTAATTCTCCAACTAGAATCGGCTCGGGATGTCGTGCGCGAGTGACCCCCAAAGGGTGAAGTGAATCCGTCCTCTAAACCGTCCTGACCGCTGAATGGGAAGCTCACAGAACCGACATTACTCTGAGGAGTGGCAGGTTTGTTGACAACGTTGACGCTATGTCTTCTTCCGTGGCCACGGGGTAAGCCAGACGGCTGTGAGTCAGAACTAATGCCGAGGTTGGCCATAGAGTTAAACTGGCCCATCGGAGGGAAACTGGCGACATTGGTGCCCCCTCCAAGACCTACGGGCAGGGTACTCTGAACGCGTCGATGCCTATTGGGTGCAAGACCAGGAGTTTGGAGAGAAAGAACCTGGTTGGAGGCTAATTGTTGTTGGTAAAGCGCTTGTTGCTGTTGTTGAAGAGCCTCTATCTGGTTCTGAATAGCGATCTAGAAGAGAAGGGTCAGTGCGACAATAATGGTAAAACGCACAAGTGTACGTACCTGCTCGGCCATAATGCCAGTGATGTCGTTCTCTGCCCTCCTGTGGTTCTGATCGTGGACGACACCTTCAGAAGGTGGACCCTGCTGCTGTGGGAACTGGAAGCCAACATCTTCGTTCAGCGGTTCCATGGGCACGTTGGAACTCGTTCGTCGGCGAGCACCAAACATGAAGTTTGGGGCGAGCTGGGGACGTCCGGTGGGACCAAGAACATCCTGATCATGCTGGGCAGCCAAGGCAGCAAAACGGGGAGCCATGAAACTTTGCGACTGCGACCGAGCCTGATGGCCAAGGTGAGGGAAGAAGTGCTCAGATATCTCCCCGTCTTCGTAGGGCGCGCCCGTTCCATCCTCCACATCTTCGATCATCGCACCGAGGTGAGGGGAGAAAGAATTATAATTTCCAGAGAGAGCTGATGCGCCCAGGGATGCAGCCTTGCGGTGCCGAGCAGCATCTTGCAGGGCGGAAGCGGGAAAAGCCGAAGCACCGGGAAGAAAAACGGGAGCGCCCGCAGGGAGATTAGAAACCGGTGCTTGTGGAGCGTGCATAGAAGCTGCAAGCGAGTTGTTGGTAGGGGATACTTGGTTGGGAGTAGTGGTCTTGAGATCAGCGATGACGCGCTGGAGTGAAGACAGCGCATCGCTAGACTCCGAGGCAGAGGGAGGGGCGGGAGCGGGAGAAGAAGATTGACCCATCGAAGTCCGATCCTTGGCAACACTGCTCCGGCTCGCCTGTGAAGACGAGGGTATACGGTTGCGATTATTTCCATTGCGTTGACCGCCACCAGCTTGACCCTTGTTACGAGGCACGTCGGACTTCTTGGCGTCTGTGGGTTTCTTGCTAGAGTCAGAGCCAGATTCTGCACCACCTGCTGCAGTGGTGGACCTCTTGTTCCCGGACCTGGAAGTGGGCCTTGGGGCGCCTGGGATATTCCCCGCAGCAGAAGAGGGTCTAGCGTTTGAAGGCGCCCTCTTGGAACCGCGGAGAACATTGGAGGCCGACTTTTTGGAGTCGTCCTTGATTTGATTTAGTGTGGATTCGTCTGTCATTTCGTTCGTAGCGTTACAGGGATCTGGCGTTACAGGTTATATCTGGGTGAGAAGGGCTACGTGGTCAACGCAAAACCAGCGAAATGGACGAAGATACCAACCTAGTGTAGTAAGAACGTGGTTATATGCTGGAAGGCTTGCCCTGTAGGGCCTGTGAGGGATTATGGAGGTGGATGCCGCGTGCAGGCGTGGTTGGATTGTCGTCGCAAAAAGGGTTCCCAAATAGCCTCAGTCACTCTCGTTTTCCTACTCAATATTTTCCCACGCTAAGCTACCCGCAGCCGTCCGAAGTGGGTGGATGAATAATTATGACACACATCTACACATCCTTCAAGCACTGGTAAGCTTGTCTATGATCGCGGCAGTGTACTCCTTCGTGTTCGACCTGCCACCAAGGTCCCCTGTGATCGTCTTTCCCTCAGCGATCGTCTGCATCGAGGTCAATATCCCAGGAGTTGCACGGTATACGATCGTCACTTACATCAAGAGTAGCCTTCTCGATCTTCGTCGCATACTCGTTCAGGTTCATGTGTCTGCAACGAGGCACGTCGGATCAACCAAGCTGCCCGCCCCATCGGAACTTTAACGTACCTCAACATCATCAAAGAAGACAACAAAAGGGCCGTTGGATTAGCTAATCCCTTTCCTATGAATTAATGTCACGGTGTCAGTCTACAGCCATCCGAAGTTTGCGAAGCTGACACATGCCTGCGATGTCGGGGGCGGAGCCATGTACAGCTTCGAAAATAGATGCATCCTTCGGAAGGTTAGGTCGCGTTCAAGCATAAACAATCAGCCATACCCGTCCAATGTTGCCAGAAGGTGTGAGGCCGAGACCTCCAATCAGGCCGGCACACATGTCCGACAAAATATCACCGTAAAGGTTAGGCATGACCATGACCCGATTCGAATAGGGCTCGGGATTCTTCACGATCTGTCCCAGCGATTACCCGACTGTCATACTAATCTCTCATGCGATGAAGCGTACCTGCAGACAGACGCGATCCAGCAAATCTTCGTCGTATGTAACCTCCGGGTAATCTTTCGATACCTGTCGGCAAGCCGACAAGAACATACCATCCGACATTTTCCTGCCCAAATCAATACACGATTCAACACGTTGCAGTTTCGACTTACATGATGTTAGCCTTGTGGACCGCGGTCACCCTTTTCCTTCCACTAGCTTGCGCGTAGTGGAACGCATATCGGGCCACGCGCTCCGACGCGTCATAGGTGATGAGTTTGATGGACTGGACAACTCCATCGACAATCTGGATTCCACGTAAACGGGCAGGACTCTTGAATACTAAATGTCGTACCTCGTGTTCGATACCCGAATATTCACCCTCGGTATTCTCACGGATGAGAACAGTGTTGACATCGTCGTAGGGCGTTTTGAAGCCCTTGATCGAGGCACACGGACGAACATTGGCAAAAAGATTGAACGTTCTACGGAGCGTCAAGTTGAGGGAGACATGGCCCTTGCCAACTTGGTGGAGAATGAATTCATGCACGCAAAATATCACCATGGCTTAGCTTACTGGGTGTTGCCAATGGGCCTAGATCATTCTCAGTACATGCGGAACCCTGATGGTTCCGAAGGACACACCTTTTAGAGCAACAGTGTTCTTCTTGACCGAATTGATTGCCGTGTCCGGAATGACAGTTTTGCCGCCCTTCAACACAGGTGTGACGCTAACTTCCTCCCATTCGATAGGGACCTATTCTAATATGAGCGCGCTAAGAGCAGGCACGTGTTATAGACCCACTTTAGCAGCAGAGTAAATAGCTTTGACCGATTCACTGATTTCCGGACCAATACCTAGATCCGATGTCAGTGCATGACTATTTGGGTCGTGCTCGTAATATCCTGACCGTCACCGGGGATGAGGGTCACCGTGTATTTGCCCTAGAAGAGAGTAAGAGACGTGCACAGAGCCATGGTGTGCTACTCACACGAGGCCCCTTGTGTCCAGCAAACGCACTGGTGGGAGTTGTAGACGCGTATCGCCTATAGGACTGGGAACAAACGTAAGACGACCTTTGCCGCCCGAGAAGAAATGAACTGCTACCTGAGGACACCTCCGCGCAAAACCAGTGAGGGACCTATTGGCGAACATTGTCGACACGGAGAAAAAGGAAAGAACAAAAAAACTGTTGTGAGCAAAAAGTCTATGCTTGGACACGGGCCGGGTATACACGGAAGCTGTCCAAGTCCGAATTTCCGTCGCTATTTTAGGAAGTCGCTCATCGGATGCTCGCGATGCGGTGATCCGTAATTTACAGTGAGGCCAGTGCCAACAGTACGTATAATGCATATGTATGGTATAGATTTTAAAATATTAACCACTCAATAGCCCGTCCAGCTGCTGTCGGTACTGCTCCATCGTCTTCTCCATTTCCTCGTCTTCCAGCTGGTCCTGTGTAGACTAAAGTTTCCCAAGTCAGCGGTCAAACGTATAAGAAAGTATCATCAGACTCACCGGTAGTTCCGCTCCGACAGCGCCCGCTTGCCCGAGCTTGCCGTTGGTAAGCTCGAACAATACCTTCTCTACCTCGGCGTCCGCCTCCTCCTCTATCTCTTCTTCTTCGTTCATCTCTAGCGTATCTTCGAGCATCTCCTCCATTATACCAGCCTAAGTAACCAACTTAACAGCTGTATTCATGACACAGAGAATACCATACCTTCGTCATCTCCATGCTCATATCTCGCATGACATGACTAATTTGCGGAAGTCTGACGAGCGAGTTAGAGAGCTTCATAATCTCTGTAGACTTTTGGAGCGATCCAGTGACTTTCATCATTGCTAAGGAGAGTTCAGCTTCGAGCTCAGACCCTGACACATGCCCGCTCACCGAGTTGTTGCGTCAGCTGTATCCCGATAGAACCCAAACGCGCCTTGCTGACCGTTAATCGATCCTTCTGCTTCTGGGTTCGTACGATTTCCCTGGCAAGTATCCGCGCAGACTTGACGTCTCCCTTGGTCGCGAGCTGTTTGACCGTCGTTCGCGCCTTGGAGGACGCTACGTCTAGCTGTGGATCTCGAGTGAGCTGCGTGGCGTGTAGGAATCGGCGACGCTGACCTGTCTCATCTCTCTATCCAGCTGTCGGCTCTCCGCACGTAGTTTACCCTGCCATGCTCGTACCTTTTCTTCTGGGGTTGGCCCATACAGAAACCGGTTGATCGACTGCATGAACAATGGGAGTGCGACGGTGCTCTCCGAGTAACAGTCCTAAAATAGATATATTTCACATTCGTACACTTGGACCGCAGCCGCGACAGTCCAACTTCGACAACCTCCTGGTCAACAGCCTCGCGGAACTTCCTGGAGGATAGGCTCCTTAGTATCAAAGAGAAAAGAAAGAAAAGCAGTCAAGTAATGGAGCCATGCTATCAAACCGAGCGCTCTTTTCATTCACCATCATCTCACCCAACGGTTCGAACTGCGACTCCTTCGGTCCTTTCAGAAGTCTATGCGCGGGATACACTTTATTACAAGATACATAAACAAACTCAAGCAGGGTAGGAGGCACATCCAGGAAGAAAATTGCTGCAACATTGAATAGCTGATCAAAGCACGATTCATACAATAAATATCTCCATAGATCCAGTGTTATGAAAGTCGAGATTTGTGTCGTTAAAGATTACTGACCCTAATCATCCATCAGAGGCTGAGGCAAGAATCTGTAGGAAAATCGTGTTCAGTTCCCAACGTCCAGAAGCATGTAACCGCACCTTAAAAAGTCTAAATAGGAGGTCCCATCTTGATCTGGCTAACAAGATTCTCCCAATAACTCCAATCTCCATCAGAATTCGGGATCGGGATCGGTTCGATGGGTGGTGGCACATTAGCGTTAGTGCCAACCCAGCCAGTGAAGTCTGCACCTCCAGGTCCGCCCCAGGAGAGCGCAGGCATGCCTGTCGGCCCATCCATTGTGCCATCATTGAACGTACTGCACCAGTGATCCAGTAATGACTGAGCTGCGGATTCCTCTTCTCCGCTTGGGCTGTTTGTCCCCGCCGGCGAGCCAAGTGTTCCCTCAGTTGGTGCACACTGCTGCAGACGTTGTACAGCAGGAGAATGCATAAAAGGAGAAGCCGGGTACAAGCTTGGAGATGTGGAACCAGAAGAAGTCGCCAGAACGGAAGAAAATGGGGATTGTATATGATGTGGGACCGTGGACGCCATTGCTGTCTGGTCCGTATTGGCCGTGCTTTCTGCGCTCTGGAGTGCTCGATTCTTCAGGAATTCAATAATCCTGAGCTCCCGACGAGTAGTCTCATCCAGGTCGCGGACACCCTCGTGATCCTTTAGAAAATCGTCCAAGATAGTGTGCATCATATCCGCGTCCTTCCCATGTGGGTGCAGAACGAGATAAATTCCGCTAATCATCGCTGTTTGGAATTCTCTGTATGCGTTATGAAGAGATTCACGTGTCTCTTTCGGCATTTTCTCGCGAAAAGCCCTGCGAACTTCAAAGTCCTTGATGGCAGATTCGAAGCATGCAACCCGTGACCGCAAGTAGCGATCGCTGCTCAGTCTACGGAGCAAGTAAGGTCGATGGAGGCTAATCCGCACGAAAAGAACCTCCGTGACAAGCAAGAATCGGTGGACGGGTAAGAATTGCAATTTTTCGTCAAGGGAAGTGTCCGGCTCCAATGAAAAATGGGGTGGTAGAGCGGAAACATATTTCAAGAGGTCATCGTCAAGGGAGAGGACGTCAGAGTAGTGGCTAGGGGTGTTGACTTTCTGGAAATGATGAACCATTCGACCGATGACCGAAGCTAGTTGATGGCGAAGGATGACAAAAGTCATGATTGTGGGGCTTGACAGAGGAGGTGGATTGCGAGTGGTAGCGGGAGAGAAATCATCATCGACGTTGAGCGGGGGTAGAGTGCATGTGTAATCGTCTTGAATTGCATTGGGTCGACCGAGTACAAGGGCATAGGAACGATCCGCGTGATAGAGATACGACCTATATAATCATTAACATCATACAACGAAACATGTTCAAAACATTATTTTACCAGATACGTCTACGGTTTTCAACCTGGGCCGGATCCAATCCCTGGAAAAGGTCAGAAAGTACGATTGAATCATGCGAAATTGACCAACCCTGGGTGCGGCGTCTCGGTGTAAGCCCAGGGCCTGCGCAGTGCGCACAGCTGCACCAAGCTGGCTCCAACATTCTGTGATTCGGCGATCAAATGTCAAAAATCGGGCGCTCTGCCAACATATCAGGACAGACCGTGTGAAGGGGAAGAGCGAATAAGCTCACCAATAAGCGGGTCAAAACAATATCCAGCGAATCAGGCTGAATTGCTGCCGCGATGAGAAGTGACCGTCGTGCTCCTCGGAGTGTCAGATCGAACGGAAAGAACAAAAGAACAAAAGCAGAACGTACAGGACCAATAATACCTAAGCGAGGTCACCCTCCTCGTACGCAGATCACCAGCAAGATGTTCCGGGGCAAGTCGCACGGAAATCGCCAGCACAACAAATACGAGGGGCAAAAAGCGCGCATCATTGGTATTGGCACCGACTCCGTTTGTACAGAGGGAAGAATATGCCACACGGAAGTCTTTTTCGCTCACAGGGTACCGTGTCCAATTTCTGCAAAGAAGGTGGTTTTGATCTAGAAGAAACGAACACGTGGAGTTGCACTCACATAGATGCAAAATAATGATCAATCAGTGCATCCGAAAATCGCTGGGGAGGAAGTTCCTGAAGTAGTTCCGATATTTTATGTGGAGATACTCCACACTCTTGCACCAGGCTCTTCAGGTTATCGACAGCAGACGGCTCGGAATCTAGTCGTACGGATTCTATGAGAGCAGGGCTAGCGAGTGCTGTTTTGTGGTCGACATTATAACTGCCATTTTGCGCTGTAGAGGCACTATTGAGGCCAACATTACGATGGTTGGGGTCCCACTGCTCTTGGTGAGAGTTGGCAACTACGACATTTGCCAGCTAACGAGATGCATGTCAGATTTGAGATCAAAAAAACCATCAAAACATTCACTTGCTCCAATACGGAAGCTGGAGCAACACTACCGGAGGCGCTGTTGCCGTACCACTTCCCGCTCTGGAAAGTACCTCCGCTGGGATCCTGTTCGTCGGTGATCGAACGATTATCCTCATCAGGGCCTTCAGAACCGAGGTTGTTTCTATCAGAAAGTGGAGCGGGAGATGCAGAGCCATGAAAATATTGGGGGAGCGCAAGCTCGATGATATGTTCCAGCCTTGCCAATCGTACGTTGAGATCTTGTTCCGTCTTTCCCGGTGTATACGCTTTACAAAGTTCAGGGACCTTTCGGGCAATGCACTAAAGCTTCTCATCAACAACATGCTAAGATACGGGCGCAAAGGGAATCATACATGAGCGCAGGGGATCTGGCGATCACACTAGGGAATTATGATTAGCAAAGGCCCTCGTGGATATAGATTATAAGTACCTTTTGCTTGCGCCGATGACATTCTCCACATGAAAAGCTGAGGAATCGGTGAGAAGCGGATGGTATGTGAGCGAACTATAACGACGACATACCTTACTCTAGTGCGAGGCTTCTTTGAATGAGGATTTGAGTCATCGTCATCCTCAGTCTTGCGTCTTTTCAAGGCGTTGTGTTCGGATGCTAGCTGAGTACCTTTGGCCATTTATCCGTCCTCGTGGATCGGAGTCAAGATGATGCGCATGAGATCCGGAACCTGTTGAGATTCCGCCCGATCACGTGATCCCTTCCCTTCAACTCCAATGATCGATGAGCCAGAGTGGAAAAAGACAACGTTATCCTTCGAGAGACCGTACAAGGATGACAGCGGCGTGCGCATCCCTGTCTTGCTTGACATCACCCCGGAAGGCGAGCAAATCGTCGAGCCGTATGCGTTCTGCCTCCTCGGCGCGCTCTGGCTGACCTTGGCGTAGGATCGAAAATCCTACCACAGTCCTCGGCGAGAACCTGCGCAGAATATTCGTCGAACGAGGTGTCGACTTTTTCGAGCGTCAAGACCAACTGCCCGTAGGTGACGCGCTCGTCGCACCACCCCGAGAGAGTTCGCCAGTCTCGGAGGATGACGAGCGTACAGCAGATACCACGAGATTAACCATGACACCCGAGCAACTCTTCAAAATGCGGATGGAGATTGCTCCGCAGCTCTTGTAGGTGCAATTTACGAGCTCCCTTCTTCAATTGTTTACGCGAAGCCTCAGTATTGCTCTAGGAGAGATGACCCAAGCCAAGGATCTTCTGGGCCTTCTTTTATCGTCTACAGCACCGGATCAACCCTCTCCCGTGCCTTCATTACCTTCGACTTCCCTGACTGCCAGCGTAGTTTCTAAGCCTCCAGCCATTGGTTCCGTCGATGTTTTCAATGCACAGCTCACCGTAGGTGGAAAAGATGAGGCTCTCAGAAAAGCGGCGGATGTCTTCAAGCAAGCTGCGTCCAGACTGGAGAAAGGCCGTCTACATGGCGAAAAGTATTGGGTGAATGCGCTCAAGATCAGAAGGGCGAACTGGTCTCTTGTGCCAGCCCCGTTGCCCATTTGGGCACCATCAGGAAAAGGTGCTGACAGAACATCCAAGGACTTTCTTATATCTTTTGGTTTAGAGGAATGTAGGTGCACTCTTACGACCGCGTAGTGCCTGTCGTATCTTACACGAGTGTCGTAGCCCCAAAACCATTCCGAAGAAAGGCTGTAGCTCATCTTTCCACGCTTGAGACGGAATCGAGCATACTCAAATTCCCTCATCGTCAGTCAGCTCGCCTCCGAATTTCGTTGGCCATCTCAGACTCGACCGGTGCAACTCAAACAGCTCACAATTCCGTCATATTTCCCGGACACCTTTCTCTGGAGGAATCACTTACGGACGCTCAGAGAGAAGTCGTGGATGAAGAGATATTTGCCATCTTAATCAGGGAAGCGAGTAGCTTGCCCACTTCATCTGCACGAGTCGCCGAGCGCATCATCATCATAGACCTAGATCATGGCACTGAGTTACGGTTCGAGATGGTGCGTCTCGTCCAATTACGCTTCGCTTTGCTTTACAGGGAAACAGGTGGACATCGATCAAGACCTCCGTGAAGTATCATGTGGGCCGGAAACCCTCTCGGCGACATGTGATCTGATACACGCCATGTTGCAAGCTCTTCTGTTAGCTATGCATGCTGGCGACAAGTCCAAACGCGTATCAGCTCCAGGTTCTGAGCGGCCTCCCGCCCCGGCTCACGCTCAGCCGTCTTCCGAGCTACTTCAGCCCGTTATGGATCTGCTGCAGTACCAACAGTTTTGCATAAAGATCAAGACAGAACTCGAGAAGATGGTGTCCGCGTTGACGCGTGCCGGGGTACCATGTACCCTCAGATTTCACCCTGTCGGAGAGACTGGTCAAACTCTGCAACGTCGACTGATGGGCGAGAATATCTCGAAGAGAGTCGGAGGTGAGGCCCTCTTGCGCATCGACGAGAGGTAGGTACAATGCATACATCGTTTTCTCCGTTGGGACGGCGCGGTTGACCTCTGTAACTAGGCAAACTCTGCGCTTAACCTTTTTGTCGCCGTCCTCTCTGATCGCGCACCTTCCGCAAGCGACCTTGCCTATCACGTCCGTTCCACAGCTCAGTCAACTCCTGTCGGACGAAGTAGAAAAGTGCTTGCTCGCCAAGCTTTGCGAGTCTGGTAGCCAGTATAGCGAACGCTTTGGGGGGACCTGGTTCGTCGACATGGTCAGCGGCAGAACGATCGGAAGATGGGAAGGGTGTATCATGTCAGTCTGGCTCATGAATAGTCAACGCTACTCGCGATGTGCTGACTCTGACCCATAGAAATTTCAGTGTGTCATTTGCTGATAACTTCGCCGTTTGCTCCTCCGCATGCCGTGTTGGTCGGGGAAGCGGGAGTCAGACACCCCATGTAGATACATATCCCCCCCAGCAACCCACCTCGTTGATATCCTGGCAGCTGGGAATATTGGAAAAGATTATCGCTGTGTCATAGTACGGCGTTGACCACATATTTTGGTACATGAAAACATACGCATGGTTGGATAATGGACGTTTTGAAACATAGGTAAAGCTCGAAGAAAGAAGAAAATGGTACGGATCCCCTACTCGTCATCATCGTCATCCTCTTCCGCGCCTTCCGCAGCCTCACCAGCCTGAGACTCTTTGAAAGCATTTTAGCTTGGATAGCAGTTTTGCGTTGATCATAGGTGAGCTTTGCTGTCTTGTACTTAAGTGACACTGCCTTCCAATCTTCTGTCTTATCGGTGGGTTGGAACGTGGGGTCTTCACGAATGGCAGCGTACGCATTGGTATAGATTTCCTCCGTGTCCTCGGATCCGACAGATGTCACGAGATGCCCAAGCAACAGGAAGTCTTACATGATCTCAAATTTGCTCACTCACGGGGTTGGAATCCACTGAGCGCCGGATCAAGTTGCGCCTTGTACACGCGCGAATTTGATTCGTACGATCGAATGTGGAAGGAAATGCGTGTTACATTAATATTCTCTCAATGTCATGGTAAGTATTATTGAGATGTGCAGGGTTCAGCTAAAGACACGTACGACATCACATACTCTAGCCATTGAGCGAAACGAGCCGCTCGCAAGACAAGCATAGGTGGATATTATGAAGCCCATCAATTCGTATTTCTCGGGGAGGATCTGCCAGGACGAGGCTGGTGACGTGGCTTCGCATGTGGGTGTGCGGCAGCAAGGTTATCCGGCATAACGGTATGCTGCTGGCACTCCTGGTTGTTTATGAGAGAAAGCGAGCAACGATAGCCACCGATTGGCAGATTGGGATATTTCAGTCGGAGACGTGCATTCAAAGTCCAAGTAAGTACATCGGAAATTTTCGGACCGCTCCATCGTTCTGCAACAGGCTGTCAGATCGTGTTACTTGCGGGTGTCGTCCGTCCGTTCATCGAACGCGAAACAGTGCTTAATTCGAAATCAAGAACGGTAATGGTGTTCATGTATCAACCATCACATACAGAATGAGGAACGCGGAAAGAGTTTAGGCCCTGTTTTTGAACTGATTGATGTCTTAGGGCTACGACTCCTCCTTACTTGGGGCCAGGTTTTACCTTGGGCTGTGCGAACAGCCTCTCCTGGCAGTATGTACTCATTGCCAACTCATTGCTGTGCAAACTAAAAATACGGAAAACGAGTCGAGTCATTGCGGCGAAGTCGCCAACGTTCTCACATTCTCCTTCCCACTGTCCAGTGCCCTCCTCACCATCCCAACCCTGAGTGAAACAGGATGAAATCAAAAGATGCTTATTTCACCGTTTTGTCAAGAAGAGCCTCAGTTAAATGACATTCACGCCGTCAGCCAAAAAGCGGTCCTCTCGAGCAAAGTCTCGCTTTACCAAGCATCAGAAAAGGGACCAGAGGGACTCCATTGGAGAGGTGACTGTTTCAGTCGAGGAGATACTTTCACGAGCGGAGTCAACGTTCGCCAAGTTTGAGCAAGGGGACGGGACGGACCACATCAGTGAGGCAATCGTCCTTGGTCGCCAAGCACTGGACAGTTGCCCACCCGGTCACGACGAACGATGGGGCTCACTAACCCAGCTTGGTGATCATCTCTGTGGTCGTTACAACCAGCTAGGAGCGATAGAGGACATCGAAGAAGCACTTATCTATGGCAGAGAGGCACTGGAGCTTTGCCCAGAAGGGTACCCAGATCGATCAACGTCGTTGAACAACGTCGCAAACTATCTCTGCACTCGTTACGACCGGCTTGGAGATGTGACGGACCTCATTGAGGCCATTATCCTCGCGAGACAAGCCCTCGACCTTCACCCGTCAGGGCACCCGGGTCGATCAACGTCGTTGGGCTATGTTGCATTCTATCTCTGCACTCGTTACGACCAGCTTGGAGACATGACGGACCTCAATGAGGCCATCATCCTCGCGAGACAAGCCCTCGACCTTCACCCGTCAGGGCA
>JBBPOJ010000961.1:0-18007 GCA_038091395.1 Leccinum rimulosum
TAAATGTTGCTGCGAAGTTTCTATGTTTGATCATGCTGATGACGACGCATGCATAGCTATCTCAACAATGGGCAAACAAGTTTATTCCGCCTATTAGGGATAGACTCAACGAACTTGTCCCTGGCGTTGGGTTCGATCTCGACGATATCCAGGGTGCCTTGTACGCATGCCCATACGATCTTGCGGCTCGTGGAGAGTCCCCTTGGTGCAATGTGTTCACCTCGCATGAGTTGAAGGGCCTGGAGTGAGTGTAAGCTGTTGTTGCATGCGGGTCGGGACTGACATGCAATGTTTCCAGATACCAACTCGACTTGTTTTTGGATGCTATCACTGGCCACGACGCCAGCAAAGACCCCGGGCCGCTCGTTGGTGCATTCTACGTAAAGAAACTTGTCGACCGGTGAGCGCTGGTTATACACGCAAGTAGCACACACGAAATAACTACGTGATAGCTTAACTAATGTGACTGGAAAAGCCGAGCCCCTTCATCTCGACTTTGCCCACGATTTCACCGTGCTCACGGCATTGTCTACCATGAGATTGAACAAGTTGGTACTCTAAACTTTGAAACATGACATGTTGTTGACGTTTTCATTACTATTACAGGGATCGGCACCCTCTTACTCCACATCATCCGCGCCGAGATCGCAAGTTCAGATCTTCCGATCAAGCACCTTTCGCTACAAGAATGATCTGGGAGAAGTTCACGTGCGAGACATCGTATGTAAATTTCTCTTTGAACTGTATCCCTTGTTCTTACGAGCGAGTAGCTTCGAAGGGCCCCAAGTCCGCCTCCTGTTGAACGGAGCGACGTATCCTTTGACTATCTGTGAGGATTCAGATGAAGACAATGAATATGGAACGTGTTCACTGGCAGCATTCGTGGAAGCGAACAAATGGAGCATGGACGTCGAATACAATAGCGATTTCTGGAATACCACCTGTGGGCATCATCAGTAAGTTCCTTCCAGCGGAACAACTTGAAGGACCCATTGGGGATCGGAGGAGGAGTCTGGAGTCTGGCAAGAGGGGATGTCTCCCTTCAGTTTATGTAAGTTAACCGTGGAATATATGTATCATGTACTGTCCAAATCCTGCTTTCGAGTCAACGTATAGTATTAGGATTATTATCGGTATTCGTGAGTTGTTTGGCACTGCCAGAATCAAAAAGTGGTGGACTCCAAACTCCATATCATTGACGTGATAAGAACCGTGTTTAGGCGGCGATTTTACCCTGGTAAACGTGCTCTGCACCGTCAAGGCCCTGCACAATACTACCGATGGAATCATCTATACAGTGCTGGTCCCTCGGCCCGGTGGTCTTCGCCTGCTGATCGGCTGGCGGCTGAGACTGAAGCGAGGGAGACATTCGGTACTATGTAGTAGCGCATCACTCCGGAATCAGATGAGCCTGAGTCCTACTCAATAACTTGAACCTCCCCGACTCGGAAGGTCGGGTCCTCCAGAGTCCAGCCTGTTTTCACGCCAAGGTGTCACCTTGTCAACCCTTGTTTGATCGCACCCATAAATCGTGGGAAAGTTCAGCCCCTGTCTTACCGGTGTTTGCCGAAAGTGTGCTTGACGACGACGCAACATATGCCGCGACGGCGTGCCACGAGAGGACGACGACGACACACGACGCACCTATGACGTGCCACAACGGGACGACGATGACGCGATGACACACTGGTACGCACCGACGAGCGGGTACTTGATGGATACCGTGGGTTTCAACAGCAGTCCAACCTGCACCCGTACCCGCGACCCGTGTAAAACCCTAGAGAGGACAACGACGTCGACTCAATGACACGACGACGAGGAGCCCACGGCAGGGAGACGAACGACGCGAGAACGAGGTGAATGACACCGAGACGAAAACGGAAACGACACGACGATGACCGTCCCTGTCCCACCACGACACCACGACAACGACAACGACAACGACAACGACAACGACGTCGATGACGGGCCCTCCCATCCCCATCCCCATCCCCCTCCCCGTCCCCCCAGCGTGCAGAAGCAATCACGCAACGCGCACGATCGTGTGCGCTGCGTAGTCGCTGCTGCACTGTCTCTGTCGTTCTCGTGATTGCCCTCTCCCTCTTCCTCCTCCTCTGCGTCTCCCCCGCCCCATCCTGATCCCAAGACGCCGACACGCCGACGGCACAACGACGACATGTGCCATCACCCTTGCCATCCCCGTCCCACGGCGACACGACGGCAAGCGGCACTCTCCCTGTCTGTCCTTGCCCTTCCCATTGCCAACTATTGCCGCCGTCGCCGTCGCCCTGTCTGTCCCCGCCCCATCCCTATCCCCGTCCGTTCCCCCAGCGTGCAGAAGCGATCACGCAACGCGCACGATTGTGTGCGCTGCGCAGTCGCTGCTGTCACTCTCGCCCTCCGCCTCGCCCCTCCCCATCCTCATCCCAGACGACGACATGACGCCCTCGCTCTGTCTGCCCACCCATCGTCCCCGTACCCGTCCCCTGGCAACGTGCAGAAGCGATCACACAACGCGCGCGATCGTGTGCGTTATGCAGTCGCTCCTGCACGCCGCCCTTGTGATCTTTCTGGTCGCATACACGCACCCGTGCCGTACCCTAAACATGGGAGACGGACCCAGAAGCACGGACGGTGAAGGCGCCGAGTATGAGGGAATGAACGGCCCGCGTGAGTTCTGCAGTGGGAATTCTAACGACAGGAAGACGTACAATGATGAAGGGATTATGCGTCAACCTACCAGGATCTTGTGGGGGCCCAGTGGGGCTGACCTCGTGAGCTGGGCATGGTGGCTGCTCGCGATGTGGAGTCTGCAGGACCGCATCAGAGCACAGCGGAACACAGAAACGAACGGATGAGGAGCATTAATATTAAACTGGACACACGCTGGGACACACGGGGGAGCATGTTCGGGCAGCGGATGACTAGAATATGCCTCATCATAAAATTCTTATGATTTCAGTCTCATGTTATTACCTAGTATTTCTATTCATTGCGTACTTACAACCCAAACCATTTGCTCGCACGTCAAAACATACATTGACCGATCTGAGCGCAGTAAACCTGTCGAGTCGGAGTTCTTTCCTACTAGCTGTGACGAGTCGTTTCCTTCACGTCTCTGCCTGCACTCGCGTCGCTCAATCACACGACTACACTCGGAGCTGCGGCAACCGTGACCTCTACCCCAAGCCTAGCTTGAGGTTCACTGAGGCCCTGCACAATACTACCGATAATGGAATCATATCTACATGTGTGCTGGTTGATCCCCTCGGTGGTCTTCGCCGCATCCGAGTCGGCTGGCGACCGAGACTGAAATCAGGGAGGCATTCGGTACCAGTATACCCCGCATCACTCGGAATCAGATGAGCCCTGAGTACTGAGTCCTTACCGCACAACCTGCGTAATATTACGCAGAAAGAATTCTACTAGTACTAATCTGCACAATAAATGGCATGGAATTGGCAGTGCCTTTTTGTATTCTACAGTTGCGATTACGAGAACTCGGCAACTGAGTGGCGCCGTGCCGCCTTCTCAGCAGGCAAATACTGTACGTACAACAACGATGAGAGAAGACTATATAACCATGTTGCTTCGCTCCTTTCCCCTCTCCGTCCAAGATGTATATTCCTCCTGGATTGACCTTTCTGCGCTTGCTCCAATTCCCTTCCTCACTCATCGGTTTTGACCGATCGACCTCGCAACCTGCAGAAGCGATTGAGGACTTCAAGCACCATAAAAAATTAAACCGTTTGGGAAATCTTTCGCCGTACCACGATGTTCCTGCCGTTCCTGGGGTGTCTGTAGACTTGCCAGAGGACTGCACTGTCGATCAAGTTATCTTGGCAAGTTCCCCACTGGCACGACTCGTTTGTCTCACTTACATCACTCACATTTCAGTTACATCGACATGGCTCTCGTGGTCCTACAAATGAGGGTACTCTTATTCAGAAACTCGTTTCCACCCTTGAAGCGGCATCGGAAGAGATTCAGGAAGCCGATCTACCTCCAGAGCTGCAATTTCTGAAGGAAGGATACAAATACCAGTTGGAACCGGAGAATCTCACGGTTATCGGGCGCCAGCAACTGTTCAACCACGGGGTTGAGTTCGTGCATTTCGTCTATCGTCCGTGCACCTGTGACCTTCAAACCTTGCAGATTTTCACTCCGCTACCCGACCTTCTGGACAAACAACGTCATATCTACCACAGTTCAACGAGTCATAGACTCTGCGCACTTTTTTGCTCAGGGATTTTTTGGTCGCGGGGTGGACAACGTCAAGTTCTTTACGACTAAAAATTGTCCTGAATGTCGCGATCCGATTTCTTGGCTTGATCCTTGGGAGTATTGTCCGAATGTGCCTTACTTACAAGCATCCAAAGTAAATGTTGCTGCGAAGTTTCTATGTTTGATCATGCTGATGACGACGCATGCATAGCTATCTCAACAATGGGCAAACAAGTTTATTCCGCCTATCAGGGATAGACTCAACGAACTTGTCCCTGGCGTTGGGTTCGATCTCGACGATATCCAGGGTGCCTTGTACGCATGCCCATACGATCTTGCGGCTCGTGGAGAGTCCCCTTGGTGCAATGTGTTCACCCCGCATGAGTTGAAGGGCCTGGAGTGAGTGTAAGCTGTTGTTGCATGCGGGTCGGGACTGACATGCAATGTATCCAGATACCAAATCGACTTGTTTATGGATGCCTTCACTGGCCACGATGCCAGCAAAGACCCCGGGCAGCTCGCTGGTGCATTCTACGTCAAGAAACTTATCAACCGGTGAGCGTTGGTTATACACGAAACTAGCACACACGAAATGACTATATGTGAATCTGATAGCTTAACTAATGTGACTGGGAATGCCGAGCCTCTGCATCTCGACTTTGCCCACGATATCACTGTGCTCATGGCTTTGTCTACCATGAGATTGAACAAGTTGGTACTTTTAACTTTGAAACATGACATGTTGTTGACGTTGTCATTACTACCACAGGGATGCGCACCCTCTTAGTCCATATCATCCACCCCGAGATCGCAAGTTCAGATCTTCCGATCAAGCACCTTTCGCTGCAAGAATGATCTGGGAGAAGTTCACGTGCGAGACATCGTATGTAAATCCCTCTTCGAACTGTATCCCTTGTTCTTACGAGCGAGCAGCTTCGAAGGACCCCAAGTCCGCCTCCTATTGAATGGAGCGACGTATCCTTTGACTATCTGTGAGGATTCGGACGAAGACAATGAATACGGAACGTGTTCACTGGCAGCATTCGTGGAAGCGAACAAATGGAGCCTGGGCGTCGAATACAATAGCGATTTCTGGAATACCACCTGTGGGCATCACCAGTAAGTTCCTTCCAGCGGAACAAGGATCCATTGAGGATTGGACGGAGGAGTCTGGCAAGAGGGGATGTCTCCCTTCAGTTTATGTAAGTTAACCGTGGAATATCTGTATCGTGTACTGTCCAAATCCTGCTTTCGACTTGGCGACGTGTAGTATTAGGATTAATATTGGTGTTCGTGAGTTTTTTAACATTGCCAGAATCAAAAAGTGGTAGAATTGTGTTTTCAACCCGACTCAAAACTCCATATCATCGGCGTGACGAGAGCTGTGTTTAGGGTACACCCCGCAGATGAACCTGAGTCTCATACTTACCGCACAACCTGCAAGTAGATTATCTCTCCCGATTTTACTGCACCCCGTGTAAGTTACAAAAAGAACCCTACTGATGTACTGTATGTGTTGGTTGATCCCCTCGGTGGTCTTAGCCACAGTGTTGATCGGCCGTTGCAGTGCAACGACGGAACGCCTCTAAAATTAGAGCTCTCGGCACAATCTCGGCATGCAGTTCGTCGCGCAAGTCGCCGCCGCGTCGTCTCAAGCCTATGTATGTAAGTACATCCATGCCATGCGCTGCAATCGCCGTCGCCCGATGGTCAAGCAAATGGCTGTCGAGATATCCAAGTAACAGGAAGTCTTACACGGTCTCAAATTTGTTCGCTCACTGGGGTTGTGGAATCCACTGATCAACACCTTGTAACAAGCGTGAAGTTGATGTTCGTATGATCGAGATTCGAATGTCACGTCTTACATTCTTTCAATGTCATGGTAAGTATTATTTTCATGATTGATTTCTCTCAAGACCACCCCGGTTCCTAGAAAGCGTGATGGGCATTTCACCCTATGTTGCACATTGAAATGTGCAGGCTTCAGCTGAAGATGTACTGTAGCCATTGGGCGAAACGAGCCGCGCCTGCGGCGTACAAGATAAGCATAGATATTATGAAGCCCATCAATTCGCATTTCTCGGTCTGCCAGCAGCATAAGGAAAGGACGAGGCTGGTGACATGGCTTCTCATGCGGGTGTGCAGCAAGGTTCTTGTCGGCACAACGGTATGCTTGAGCAGCCATTTCAGTCGGAGACGTGCATTCAAAGTCCACTGTACATCGAAAATTTTCGGACCGCTCCATCGTTCTGCAACGGGGTTCATCCGATTCCGGAGTGCGATGTGTACTAGTACCGAATGTCTCCCTCGCTTCCAGCTGAGTCCATAACGCAAGTGAATACAATGGTAGGACGTGTGTCATGGGCATTAACTCCTCAGCAGGCAAATACATACAACTTGAACTTCAGCGGCAGATAGAGAAGACTACTATATAAACCATGTTGCTTCGCTCCTTTCCCCTCTTCATCCAAGATGTATATTCCACTTGGATTGACCTTTCTGCGCTTGCTCCAATTCCCTTCATCACTCATCGGTTTTGCCAGTGATCGATCGACCCCGCAACCTGCAGAGGCGATCGAGGACCCCAGCTATTATCATACCAATTTAAACCATTTGGGAAATATTTCGCCGTACCACGATGCTCCTGCCGTTCCTGGGGTGTCTGTAGACTTGCCAGAGGACTGCACTGTCGATCAAGTTATTTTGGCAAGTTCCTCACTGGCACGACTCGTTTGTCTCACTTACATCACCCACATTTCAGTTACATCGACATGGCTCTCGTGGTCCTACACTGGAGGGTACTTATATCCAGAAACTCGTTTCCACCCTTGAAGCGGCATCAGAAGAAATTCAAAAAGCCGATTTACCTCCAGAACTGGAATTTCTGAAGGAAGGATACGAATACCAGTTGGAGCCGGAGAATCTCACGGTTATCGGGCGCCAGCAACTGTTCAACCACGGGGTTGAGTTCGTGCATTTAGTCTATCGTCCGTGCACCTGTGACCTTCAAACCTTGCAGATTTTCACTCCGCTATCCGACGTTTTGGACAAACAACGTCATAACTACCACGGTCCAACGAGTCATTGACTCTGCGCACTTTTTTGCTCAGGGATTTTTTGGTCGCGGGGTGGACGGGGTCAAGTTTTTCACAACTGAAAACTATGATGAATGTGGCGATCCGATTTCTTGGCTTGATCCTTGGGAGTATTGTCCGAATATGCCTTACTCACAATCATCCAAGGTAACTGTTGCTGCGTTCTTTGTTTGATCATGCTGATGACGGCGCATGCGTAGGTATCTCAACAATGGGCAAACAGATTTATTCCGCCTATCAGGGATAGACTCAACGAGCTTATCCCTGGCGTTGAGTTCGATCTCGACGATATCCAGGGTGCCTTGTACGCATGCCCATACGATCTTGCGGCTCGTGGAGAGTCCCCTTGGTGTAATGTGTTCACCTCGCGTGAGTTGAGGGGCCTGGAGTGAGTGTAAGCTGTTGTTGCATGCGGGTCGGGACTGACATGCAATGTATCCAGATACCAAATCGACTTGTTTATGGATGCCATCACTGGCCACGACGCCAGCAAAGACCCTGGGCCGCTCGTTGGTGCATTCTACGTCAAAAAACTTGTCGACCGGTGAGCGTTGGTTATACACAAAACTAACAAACACGAAATGACTATATGTGATAGTTTAACTGATGTGACTGGGAAGGCCGAGCCTCTGCATCTCGAATTTGCGCACGATTTTACCGTACTCTTTGCGTTGTCTACCATGGGATTAAACAAGTTAGTACTTTTAACTTTGAAAGATAATTTTGACGGTTTTATTACTACCACAGGGATGCACGCCCTCTTACTCCATATCATCTGTACCTACGTAGCAAGTTCAGATCTTCCGATCAAGCCCCTTTCGCTGCAAGAATGATCTGGGAGAAGTTCACATGCGAGACATCGTATGTAAATTTCTCTTTGAACTGTATCCCTTGTTCTTACGAGTGAGCAGTTTCAAAGGGCCCCAAGTCCGCCTCCTGTTGAACGGGGCGACGTATCCTTTGACTAACTGCGAGAAATCGGATGAAGACAAAGAATACGGAACGTGTTCAGTGGCAGCATTCAAGGAAGCGAACGAATGGAGCCTGGGCGTTGAATACAATAGCCACTTCTGGAATGCTACCTGTGGGCATCACGAGTAAGTTCCTTCCAGCTGAACAAGGACCCGTTGGGGATTGGACGCGAAGTCTGGCAAGAGGGAATTTCTCCCATCAGTCTATGTAATAACCGTGGTATATTTGTATCATGTATGATCCAAATCCTGCTTTCGACTCGATATGTAATATCAAGATCAATGTTCGTGAGTTGTTTGACGTTGCCAGTTAATGTGGTTGTTTTGAATTTCTTGACCCGGTACATACGCTCAGGCTGCTGTCTTGCAATTATCTCACGCGGCAGCTTCAAGTTGGTCGCACAGTACTATGTACATTGCTTTTGCAAGGTTTGGATTCATTGCAACTCCTCGTGCATCCTCTTGCAGGATCCCTCGCCATCGTCCCTTCTCGTCCCTTTCCTCGTTCTTGTGCTCTCCGTCGCCATCGGTCGATGGTCGGTGACGCACACGCAGACACCCGCCTCACGATGCGCATGCCCGGATTTGCTCACCATTTCCGTCCCGTCGTCAAGTTGTTTGCGATGCGCACGGTCCGTCCTTCCCCCTCAGTCGCGCTGACCACCCTCGACCACTCACACCCTCGGCTGCGCGTCGCTTGCGCTTTGAATCTCACGCCACAGTTGCATCATTGATCAACCTTGTCTTGTCCCTAATAGACTCTCCCTATGTACTGCGCTCGCTGCAGACAACCCATCCGCTAGCGTACTCCTGTTCATGTGTGCGGTCTTCAAATCAGCAAGTTGGCTTGTAATGTTATCGCTTGACGTCTCGTTCATGGAGTTTTTGTGGTCTCCGCCGATTGGACGATTGGGGTCAAAAACTGTACCATTCCATTTTCGTCGATTTTGCCGGGTTATAACTCGGCCCGGGGTACAGTTTTCAACTCGGCTACATCCTGCTGATCGGCGGCTTGCCACGACTCCGAGGATGCTGCGGGGACAGGCCTGACTCCGACAGTGTGGGGACACTGGGGAGGAGACTTCTCGCTTGTCCGAAGACTATAGTGTGGCAGCTGTCATACTGTGGCCCCGCTCGTACCTCGCTACGCCGCCACAGTGCGTCCCCGGATCTTTCTCTAGTACGGTCTTACCTACGCCATCAATCCTTATAAGTACATACTCGCATATTCGGAATGCAAACCTGAGCTATGTAAGTAACATAAAACAGGCTGTGCCGAGTACTCAATGACTGCTTAGGCGAACCGATTAATATCCGCATCACTCCGGATCCCAATTTGCAGGTCGTAGCCGAGTACATTTTCGGTACCCCGGCAAAGTTCAGTCCACAGCTCGTTTGTGTCAACGAAAAAGGAATGGTACAGATCAAGACGCTGGCAAGTTCGGTAGTGAAGACTATAAATTGTTGTCATTGTTTCGCTCCTTTCCCCTCTTCATCCGAGATGTATATTCCTCCTGGATTGACCTTTCTGCGCTTGCTCCAATTCCCTTCATCACTCATTGGGTTTGATCGATCGACCCCTCAATCTGTGGAGGCGATCGAGGACCCCAGCCATGCCAATGCCAATTTGAACCGTTTGGCAAATCTTTCGCCGTACCACGATGCTCCTGCCGTTCCTGGAGTGTCTGTAGACTTGCCAGAGGACTGCACTGTCGATCAAGTTATCTTGGCAAGTTTTCCATGGCACGACTCGTTTGTCTCACTGACATCATTCATATTTCAGTTACATCGACATGGCTCTCGTGGTCCTTCAAAGGAGGGTGTTTTGGTTCAGAAGCTTGCTTCCACCCTTAAAGCTGCAGAGAAAACGATTCAGGAAGCTGTTCTGCCTCCAGAACTGGAATTTCTGAAGGAAGGATACAAATACCAGTTAGTGCCGGAGAATCTAACGGCTATCGGGCGTCAGCAACTGTTCGACCACGGGGTTGAGTTCGTGCATTTTGTCTACGGTCTGTGCACCTCTGACTTCAAACCTTGCAGATTTTCACTCCGCTATCCGACGTTCTCGACGGACCACATCATATCTACCACAGTCCCACGAGTCATAGACTCTGCGCACTATTTTTCTCAAGGATTTTTTGGTCGCGGGGTGGACAACGTCAAGTTTTTTACAACTGAAGACTGTCCTGAATGTCACGATCCGGTTTCTTGGCTTTCTCCTTGGATGGCTTGTCCGAATATACCTTACTCACAATCACGCGAGGTAAATGTTGCTGCAAAGCTCCTTTGTTTGATCATGTTAACGACGACGCATACGTAGGTAACTCAACAATGGGTAGACAAGTATGTTCCACCCATCATGGATAGACTCAATGAACTTGTCCCTGGCGTTGGGTTCGATTTCAACGATACCCAGGGTGCCTTGTACGCATGCCCATACGATCTTGCGGCTCGTGGAGAGTCCCCTTGGTGCAATGTGTTCACCACGCCTGAGTTGAGGGACCTGGAGTGAGTGTAAGCTATTGTTGCACGCAGATCGAGACTGACATACAATGTATTCAGATACCAATTCGACTTGTATATGGATAGTATCACTGGAAAGCTTTCCAGCGAAGACCCCGGTCAAGTCGCTGGTGCATTCTATGTCAAGAAACTTGTCGACCGGTGAGCGTTGGTTATACACGAATCTCGAAACACATGGAATAACAATATATGATAGCTTAACTAATGTGACCGGGAAAGCCGAGTCTCTTTATCTCGACTTTGCCCACGATTATACCATCCTCTATGCGTTGAGTACCATGGGATTAAACAAGTTGGTACTTTTAACTTTGGAAAATATCGTTGTTGACACTCTCCATAGGGATGCACAGCCTCTTACTGCAGATCCTCCGCGCTATGATCGCAAGTTTATGTCTTCCAATGAAGCTCCTTTTGCTGCAAACATGATCTGGGAGAAGTTCACGTGCAAGAAATCGTATGTGTATCCCTCTTTGAACTGTATCCCTTGTCCTGACGAACGAGTAGCTTCGAAGGGCCCCAAGTCCGCCTCTTGGTGAACGGAGCGACGTACCCTTTGAGTTACTGCCAGGAATCGGATGCAGACAGTGAATACGGAACGTGTTCACTGGCAGCATTCGTGGAGATGAACGGATGGAGCACGGGCGTCGAATACAATAGCGATCTATGGAACGCCACGTGTGGGCATAAGTTGTAACTTCCTTCCAGTGGATCAAGGTCACGATTCCCATTGGAGATTGGACGAGGAGTCTGGCTAGACTCTGGGGAGCTTCATGATTTCTTTCTTCAGTCTATGTACATTTACGATAATCGTGCAATGCTGTCCAGTAGTCTTGAACGTATAATATCAGGATCGACTTTCGTGATTTGTCTGGAACTGGCTCATTGTCGGTTTTCTTAACGAGTACACTGTGGCCCCAGCATCGTCCACGGTCACCTCACGCTTTCCGCCTGTTAGTGACTGGTACGTTTTGCATACGGCCACCATTTATCTCGCGCAACAGCAGGCCACGGTGACTTTGCTGGTCGATGCGGTTCACTGGCGTGCTCATCCAACGTCCCATCTAGATCAGGGCGTACAATACTTCACTGAGCGCACGACGCGCGGCAGACAGTCAATAATGCGCCAAGGCCGATTCCCGTTCTGTTTGCAGCATGCAGTGGACTGCACCAGTATATGTTTGAACCTGTATATCACTGTTGTCAATTTTCATCGAGGACCGGCAGACTCATCTTGGATACCTCCCTACCCAAGTCTCCCCGATTGCTGGGTGGTTGGATGATGTATACTGTCACGTCGGATCAAAACGACCGAGATAGCAGATGGTGATCCATAGTGTGCAGACCTCGAAACGGACGTACAGTCCGCCATCCGCTCTCGACATCCGAGATCGCATTTCCATCTCGAACACATCGTACCCTAGATAGATAGCATGGGTAGATATAAATTGGTCGTTCCGTTCGAGCACCCGCTCTCCTTCTAAGCCTGCCCCGATAACCGTCTCGCGTACTCGACCAACGCCCTACGAATAAAATCAAGACCGTCAGCACATACCGTACGCTCCGTTACAAACGAGAGACTTGCCGAACGGGACGACCCGCCATACCCTTCTCTTGGTATAGAAGAGGCCGCGTGTACTACCATGCGACCACACACGTGAGCGACATAACAACATCGAGAAAAGAAAGCCGTAGGAATCGTCACGCACCTCCATCGATCCGCCAATGTCGAGATGCGCCCACTGCACCGCAGGCCGTTCCTCGCCCTCCTTGGGCTTGATCCCCTCGACGAACGACTTGAGGAAGAGCGTAGCCGTGCACGATCCGCCAGGCTTGCCACCCATCTAAATAAAGCAAGGCATTGCCTGTCACTAAAAGGAGCATATAGGTCATACCGCGACGTACGTTGCAAAGATCCGCGTTGGAGGAATAGATCTGCGGGCCATAGTCTTCGTCTATGGGCATACGCCAGAGGCGATCGTACTCTGATTCCCCAGCGGCATGGAGTTTTTGCCACAGCTCATCAGATGTCTGTAAGTACCCGAAAGGTATTTAATCACGTCTTCTGAAACAAGTCGGCGACGGAGACGCACGCAGAATACACCAGTGTAGAGCTCGCCAAGTGCGACTTGTATGGCTCTGTGAAACCATTCGGACCCTCGTTTCGTCTCTAGATAGAACATGGACCTACCCAGTCAGCGTTGCGACATCGATCACAGTGTGTGGGTTGAATTGGCTTGATGCATAGTAAAGGGCATCTTAGATGAGATGGATGGATCAGGTTATACCGAATAACTGAATAACTGATGGTAAGCCTCACCCGCAAGGACCAGTCGGCCCTCGGCATCAGTGTTATCAATCTCGACGGATTTGCCATTCATCGCATAGACTCTAAACCCAGCGTGTCAGTCAATCATACTTTTCCGAATGAAACACGACAAACATATCGCCTGGCTTATTTGCACTTGGGCCTGGCAAGTTTTCGCACAAAGGAACGAGGGTGACCACGTTGATCCTAGCGAAAAATAAGCCGTGTGAGATATCACTTGCATGAAAACAACATACGGCAGTTTGAGCTGGGCGATTGCCAGCGTGGATGCCACGACCGCAGCGGCACCACCTAACGTGGAGTGTTGAATTTTATTGTTAGGATTCCCCTTTTTATTTGGAGATCTTACCCATGTCAGCTCGCATATCTTTCATGCCCTGCGTGCACAATTTGTCATGCTTGGTCAGTGAATTGATCACAAGGACGTACTGCTCCAGGTTTGAGGGAGATTCCTCCCGAATCGAATGTGATACCTTTACCAACCAATGCAAGTGGTCTGTCATTGGCATTGGGAGCCCCTTTGTAGTGCCTGGGAAAAGTCAGCAAGAATCAACAAATCGATAAAGGGACTGTACACTTCAAGGAACTTAGCAGGCTCGTCGGTGCCTTTGGTCACGGAAAGGAATGTTCGCTGTGCGCCGCATGAACAAAGTCATCCCCGAGAACCCCACTGGTAAACTTACCATTCCCTTTTCAGCGGCCCAGGCTAGCATCCGTATGGTTAATTTCGTGCAAACGATGATGGACATTTCATACCTTCGTCGTGGACAATGACCTCTACATTCGAGAGACCTTGGAGGGCCTCTCGAGCGCGTTCAGTGAAAGCCTAAGATAATTTGTCACAACAAAGCCTTGGACGCCACGCGTGTGCATACCGTGGGCGTCACGATGTTCGCAGGCAGCTCCATGAGCTGTAAAAGAAAGCTCACGTGAGCGGGACGAATACCACCGAGACTGATTCTTACAGTACGAGCCAAGTTCTGAGCATTGGCATAGAGCACACCGCGATCCCATTCCGCCGATTGTGCAACGTACGAGATTTTGAGCTTCTCCGGGGCAGGCTTTTTGTTCCGGGGATCAAAGGGAGAGGGAGGGGACGTCTTCAGAGTAAAGTCATACACTGCCAGATGGGCCGCGACGGCTAGACTTTTGCTATGAGAAACAAGATTACGGACGACAGACGAAAAAACGAACCCGCTGCGTGAGGATCTGCAGAAGAGTCGATGACCGCTTCGGACACGCCTTCTCCGAGCGCCTTGACGCTCTTCACGCCACTCCCAACCGCTCTCCGGACGATCTCCCGGAGTTCGTCGCCCTTCTTGGTCTGAAATCCTTCGCCGAGCGACACGAGCGCAGCAACGTCTTTTCCACCACCCGCGCCGTAAAAGAGGTGGGACGTGCCCACTTTGGCTAGTTTCTTCGAGGGTGGAAGGCTGCCCCACAAGGCAACGGGGTCAACATTGGCAGCAGCGGCGGTCTGGCTGCCGACGTTGGTGGGGTTGACGGGAACGACGTAGGCTTTGGAAGACATGGATCGGATAAACGCTGATGCGTATCTCTGTCTTGCACACCTCAACATATGTACTTAGCGTCGGGTTCCGGAGAGTCCGAATACAACCACCGAGAAAATACAAATTTACAAAAAAGTGACGGTCAAAAATAAGCACAAACAAGTCATATGTCATGCCCCGCATGTACTGCAACGTAAAATTAGATATCGCCACACATGACTGCACGCGCTCGATCTCGACCGTGGAGCATCAATGGCCTCCCTTGGGTCTAGGCGGAGTGATCTTCCAAAAAAGAAATCACTATCTAACGATAATACATGTTGTCAGAAAATGCAGTCCATAATCAACTCACTCAGAGACTGAGCAACACTTTCAGCGAGTCGTCAGACTCCGAGTGGGTCCATTGCGGATCATATTTTTGTCAGCCATGATATGGTTATCATTATGCACATGTGAACGGATAGGGTGGGGAGCAGACATGAGCGGTAGAAAAAGGGAAAAAGATTGTACGCATCGATAATGAGACGCTGCAATAGATAAAAAGGAGAACACAAATGGGTTAGGAACGTACGTGAGATGCAGGACTGATCAGAAGGGGGACGAAAGCGACGTCAGAGATAGAGTGGTACGGCTTCATCAGTCAAATACACAACAGAGTTGACTGTCCCTGCCACAAATTGACCACCGGTTGCATTCCATACCCTAATGGTGTTGTCCGAAGAGCCAGAGACAATATGAGTCCCATCAGGTGAACGACTCGGGCGCGACAACGCATGCGCTGACGACCAGGGTGCATGACGCGATGGAACATCTGGGGTTCGATTTCCGCAAGACGGTGAGCTTTGGCATGGATCCATCATCCAGACCTGGCAGCGATCCTCACCAACGATAACGATCTGGTTTGCCCTAGAGTCACCTTCAGGATCGTCCGAAGAATCTCCTGGAATATGGCATGATGCTCGCACAATCCGATTCGTGCGCTGAGCTGGGTCGGCTGGTTGTTCGAAGTACCGCATGGAACAAACGGTGGGTGAGAGGAGAGAGGTGGGAAGCGAAAAACCGTATCAGATTCAAGGCGCTTGAAAGTGGAACATCCCGACCGCCTCCGGGATGTCTCGGGTGTCTCCACAGACTACAGGCGCCAATCAGTAAATGTTGCCTGCGGCTGGGACGCCAACACCAGTTCAGGGAAAGTGTGTGTCATATCCTACACGAGTCCGACACCAATGACTTTGCACAAGAAAACTCCTCTTTCTGTCTTGCTTGAAAGCAAGATCCTTCGATGTGTTAGTTTCAAATTGTGGCCCGGCTGCACGTCGAGCCCGAACCTAGATCTGAGCGATCATTTAGTAAAGTCATAGAAATCCTCTCAGCAGGATGCAAGATTCAGAGCGCTCTCTCCAGTTTGAATTCGAGGTCCATCATCGGCTTGGGGCTATGAAGGACCTCAATTCTAACTGTATTGCGTTACTTATGAATCAAGGGATGCAAGTCCTCACCGGGGTCAGAGTAATCAGGATGATCCTGCAAGATCAGTTATAGAATTTTTTCGGTCGCCGCTAGAACGATGTAGTGTCTTGCGCTAAACATGATGCTTTCACAGTTTTCGTTCACGAACTGTGACGAACATGGTAGAACGGCAGGTATCAAGCGTACAACGTAAACTGGTGTAACGTCCGTGTGTGTGGTATACTACGCCCTCAAACAATTGAATCTGTTCACGCTGCCCTCGCCGACGTAGTTATCAGGAAATGAGCACAAGCAACATGGCGTTTGCATCGGATTAGATCCAAGGGATGCGAATCAAAGATCATCATAAATCATGGACAGCTATAGGGCGTGACTGGTGGTTGGATTGTCTGCGGAGCATTCAAAGTCGGTATCGGGGCTGTGTGCATGAATAGGCATTTTGACCTTCTCGATGGGAGTTTCCGAGATACTATCGTGAGGTTTAGCATCGAAACAGAAAAAAAAGGCGCAAAGCCACATACCTAAGATGCAAGACTGATCAACGTCACAACTTTGATATCAGATATGCAGAGGCAGCACAGATGGCATCGGGCCACGAGACTGAATTTATGTGTCCCTGGAATGATCCTGCCACAAGCTGACCACTGGTTGCATCCCAAGCCTGGATGGTCTTGTCCGAAGAGCCAGAGACAATGTGGGTGTGGGCCCCATCAGATGATGAGGTACGACGTCGTATTTCTACAATAGTAGGACGATATGATATGCTACAGTGAGAAAAGATCAAGCCTTAGTTCTGTTCGCTCACAGCTGATAACGATCTGAATCAACCTAAGGTTACGCTCAACATAAAAAAGAACATAGGTAGGGTGCATATACGCACGCAGAGCTGGATCTGTTGATTTGCCGCTGTGCTAAAGGTGAGGGTGGAAAGTGGGTGGCTAAACGGAGAATGCCGACCGCCTGCTCGGAAACTCAGTCTTCGAACGACAAGGTTGCTACATATAACGCTTCAATGACCCAGAAGAATGAATCATCTACCAGACCACCCCGTATGTGGCATTATGTTGCATTGGTGGGGTGGAAAAGAAACGAAATGTTGATCATATTGTCGATGACGACCTTGCGCATGCTCGGGCCATGCTCGCCGACATACATATGTATTTCGAGCTAATCTTTGTAAGTGGTACTTGACTAATGGCACTTGTAGTGCGTACATATTGAACCGTTCATCGAACTGCAGCGAAACTAGTCCCGGGGAGTCGGCCCATCGTCTTTGAGGTCAATGATCCGAATCCCGGATTGCAAAATGAAATACAGAACATGACCGTGTGGTCAACGCTCAACATTCCATAGTGTCCTGCATATCAGGCGGACTGGCCAGTAATTGGGATTGGCTTAGCGGAGAAACCATCGGTGGGGACGACCATTCTTCCCCATATATCGAACTAATTGTCAAGCAAAAGCGGAGTCCGAGTAGCACTCATTATCGCTGTCCCACAAGCTTACTCTCCACATCAAAGCGTACCAGTGGACCGCCCACCAGGACCACTGTGGACCACTGTGGATCACAATGGAAAACAAACGTTTATAAAGCCCAGGTAGACGGTGCTGTGTTATCCATCACACCCCCTTCAGAACCCCACTCAACTATACCGTCTCTGCTTCAATACCTGTCTACATATGCCTCTCCTCGCCCCGAAGTTCCATCGCAAGGCATTGCCAGAATTCGGAATAGAAGATATATCCAACATACCATCTGACACTCTTCACGTCACACCCGGACACGATGATACCCCGGACGACACTTCACCCTCGAAAGCACCACGCTCTGAGAGTTCTCGCGCGCTGCGAAGGACCATATCTCATGCGTCCATCGAAACAGTCCGT
>JBBPOJ010000962.1:0-17961 GCA_038091395.1 Leccinum rimulosum
CTATCACGAAAACACCGTACACGGCCCGAACTTCCCCGCCCCACCTCCTGACCTTATTGAAGGCGAAGAGGAGTTCGAAATCCTTCGGATCATCCGCCACAGAGGTCCCCTTCACAACCGCACCTATCTGATCCGATGGAAAGGATATATGGCTGAAGAAGATACCTGGATCCCAGAACGAGAACTAAAACATGCCAAAACAATCCTCCTTGCCTATAAGAAACTCCATCCCTCCGCTTTTCCCCTCTAACCCTCTTTCCTCTTAACCGCCGTCTCATCGTTCGTATATCACAATGTCCAGCTATGTCTCTTCCGATTCTGTTTCTATTTCATCCGTATCTTCCGTTTCTCTTTCCCCACCTCCTTATCATTGTAACCCTCCTTCTCCTACCAGTCCTCTGGCTCGAGGTCGTCTCCCTAGCCCTCTTGGTGGAATTCCTCTGGGCATCGACGATCTCGAACCCCCTGCCTCTCCCTCCCTCACCGAGGCTTTAACCCTCGTCAACAACCCCACGATCTATTAGCGTCCCAACTCCCCTCGCCTTCCCTCTCCTTCCAGGACCCATACAATTGTCGCTGTAGACGTCCCGCCCTCTGCTCTCAGGATGAGAACTGACAATCCCACCACTGAGGATCTCCTGAAACTAAGGATGTATTTGCAGGATGCTCGTCTCTGCAACCCCGTCTTCCATCACACCGACGTCGACTCCCCCCTTTATTCCGCGTACCTAGCTTTCATACACGTTTCTCCGACCGCCGACGCGGACGCTGCCTTCCAGGTGTCCCAGATTACCGCTACCAGAGTTGCTGTAGAGCAACACCTCCTCTCCACCCTCTTCCAGCTCAGGATGCTGGAATTCATCATCGATCTAGATCGATTTCTGGCTGAATCAACCATCTACTCCGCCCCCCTTACCATCCCCTCCTCTCCCCCAGGTCTCCCTCGTCCCCCTCTCCATCTCCACATCGCTGAAGTCGAGGCTGTCTCTCCTGAAGGGACTCTTCCCCTCTTACAGACCCCCTCCGCCTCCTCCTCCCCTGTAGGAACTGCCGAAATTGACGAGCTGGACAAAATGGAGGCGATGTTCCATTCAGTTTCTGTTCACAACGACGAAGAGGAACACCTGGAGAACACCGATCCCGCTTATCGTTCCCCACCACCCTCTCCCTCTGTCGTATCGACCCCCTCCGCATCCTCTCTCCCTTTAGACGCTCGGGAAAATGCCGTCATGAATTCGGTGGAAGCCAGGCTTGACTGGGAACTCGACCTCCCTGTCGATCGTCGACACAGGTTATATGCTAAATCATGCTTTTCCTGTCATCGCCTCAGTCATATTCGTATCGACTGCCCCCACTACGCCTGTCCTCTTTGCCTCAAGAAGGCCCCAGGACATACCCAAGGCGCCTGCCCTCTCAAACGACGCGCTCCACGCCCCTCCCCCTCTGCGTCTTCCTCTTCCTCGTCCTCTTCCCGTGCCTCTTACCATTCGGCTCGCTCTGGTCTAGGTCGTGCTAAACCCTTTCGCTCTTCTCAAGGATCTACCTCGTCTCGTCGTCCTCGCCCTCCTCCTGTCCACCCTCCCCTCGTCGGTTGCTCTCCATCCCCTGACTATGACTACGACCAAGAGGACGTCTACAATGGTGCAGCCGACGCTAACATGTACGATGACCATCCCTGGACAGGGATCGAATACTAGAGCTTGGGTCGGTGACTCCAAGGCTACAAGGGGGGTAATGTTACGATCGTCCCCAGCGTTCTCTAGTATGTACCTCTTTTTCCTCTCTCTCTGCTATGCTTATCGCCTTTACATTGTATTCACGTTGTATCATAGACCTCGGGCGATTTCGTGTCTCGTTCCACATCGCTGACGGTCCGAGTTTCCCCTATCTCCAATCCCTGTTTCTTCCGTAGTCATTCCAAGTTTTCCCTATCCTTCTGACTCATGATGACACCATCACTTCGTCATCTGTATTACTGATCCTCCGCAGCTTCTTAATCATCCATACTGCGGATGACGCGTCCCTTCCTTGCGATTCGTTCGCATTCCATCTCTTTAGTATATATAGAGCATCGTCTCGTTTTGTAACCCTAAGCTAGAGCTACTTGGAATATCATCTAAGTTCTCTGAGTCCCTTCGAGTCCCTCGCCTCTCAGTACCTTCGAGCCTCTGCCCTCTTCGGGTGTGTCCTTAGTCTTCGAGTGAAGCGACTCTTCGTGAGATCCTCCTCGTCGAACTCTCAGTCCCTAGCCTTCGAGTCTCGCCAGGCGTTACGTCTGCTCGACTATCCTTCGTCTTAGTCTTCGCCTCCAAGTCTACATCCGACCCTATCCGGGCTAGCTGTAACAGTTTGTAAAAAGTAATGGTCTAGTTGATCAGGGAGTCGGTGTTAAAGGCTGGTGCTGTGGATATTCCTAGGTTGCCAGATGACCAGAGTATTAGATGCTGCTCCAATGTGGTCAAGAGCCAGCTATAATTTAAGGCAAATATGCCTTATGGGAGGTGCAAGCAAGCCAGTTGAAAATCTTCCAGAATCACCTGTTCCGGTGATGATGGTGTAGGATCCAGTCCCATCAGTGCCACCATTGGCAGGGTTTCTTCAACTTCCCATCCATCTGAATGATTCCAGTGTACTGAACAAAATCCTCAAAATCTTGAAGACTTTGGAGGGTGCGATCTTTAGGAGCATATTCCAAAAAATGTGAATACTGAGCTGGTCTTGGAATCTATTTACCAATTCATCAGGAAGGCTCTTCAAAAGGTTGCTAACCCAATGAAACTTTGATGCATTGAGAATACCTGTCACCTGATGAATATCCAATTCCAATCAAGGCAAGCTTGCCAGCATCTTCCAACTTGATTGACAATTCAGCAGAAGTAGCAAATTCCAGCAGAGAATTATGCACCCGGACACTGTGCTTTTGTGTAACAGCTTCCCAGACTACTTCTGATTCTGATTTGACCCATATTGGCCAATTGCACGCCTCAACTAGCTCAGGGTATTCAGTGTATCATGCCAACTCTCAGGCTTTCACCAGTGCTGCTGGACCAGCCAACTTTGGTAATCATGGTTCATATCTTGTGCATTTTGTCATTCAAAGATGACAGCTTCATCACTTTGTCCTTTCAGATTCAAGTTGGACCTGAACTAACTCCACTGGTAAATACAAATGAAGCAGTTAATCCACAGTAAGAGGAACCTTGTGAATGTTGCCTTGAGTCTGTCCAACATGAGGGTACTCTGTAGTCTCTATAAGCAAGAAAGTTGGTTTGCTGACGAAGGACTTGGATGGGATGGCTGAGATGGTGGCTGAGACTGAGACATCCAAGGGTGAGGCAACTTGCCAGTGAACTTGGGTGTGCCGGCCATATATTTTAAAATAGGTGCAATGGCGTTTGAGCATATGCTCCCCATCAAAAGCTGTGATTCTAGTCAGCAATTGGCCCAATCTGTAGCCATGATTGTGATGAGTTTACATCTAGTAGCCCTACTAAGCAAGGATTTGAACTTACTTTGTGATTCTAGCCAGCACTCTCAATTGAGTAACATGACTCGACAGCGACTGACAAGTTTATGTCTCTAGGATGGGATCAAACTACTCAGGCTGTGCAGTTCTAGCCACCAGCCCCAATTGAATATCTTGACTTGATGTGACTGACAAGCTTGAATGTTGAAATACCCACAGCTGATAATTTACGTCTGAGTCCACATTGAGGCAGGACTTTGGGGTGATCAATATAATGAAGGGAGCAGAGTGATGGATGTGGAGGGACTGCAGTGTGGGCGGTCTTGGGAGATTTGGGCGGCAAGGGGAAGCCAAATGCATCTTGGGACAGAATGGTGGTGAGCTGTTCCCACAGGAGGGCTACTTCCTGTTGCAAGGTTTGGAATGTGGATAGCATGACTGCAGGGGCCCAGACAGCTTGTAGGGGGCAAAGCTTGACGGGGGGCAGCGGGGTCCGGATGGGGTTTAGAGAGGGTGAGCTGGGTCTGAAAACAGACCAGCATGTTGTTTTGGTAAAGGCGAATAATCACCGGGCAGACTTTGCCGGTATCAGAGTCCAGGGCAGTGGGGGAAAAGTGGGCCTTGAAGGAGTGGAAAAGCGAGACCACCCAACAGGCAGCCTTTGGAGCATCCTTGGCACAAACCAGAGGGACGGTGGGGAATGAGTGCATCTAACCCTTGTTGGGCCACAAACTGACGGGGGGGAATATCAAAGACAAAAAGTGCCTTTGAGGAAGATATGAAACCTTCGGCTAATCTCTGAGAGGGGGACTGCGCAGGACATGTCCACAGGACACCGGTGAGGGGGAGTGGAGGCAGTAGGCCCAGGTGCAGGGAGATTCCCATGGGGGTTGGTTGTGGTTCAAGGCATAGTACATCAGTTTGACCATACATGACTCTGTCAAAGGCTGCCTGAGTTGGAGGATGAGAGTTATATGGAAGATGGGGCAGAAAGAACCTGGGTGGAATTTTCTCTTTCTGTTGAGATGAACACAAATGAACCTCAAAATTTCACAATTCCAAGAAATTTATAGAGTGTTGAGTTGTGCACAGACCATGGTGATCAAGCAGATAGCTTGTCAAAGAATAAAAAAGAAAATATGGATCAATTCTGATTTAGGCACCTATATTGCATATTGTCATGCATCACTGCAACTTCTGTTTGCACTCCTTAAAGCAGTCAGTCTATACATTGCGGGACATCCTACCTGCAAGCTACAGATGTATCATGCTCAGCAGCTCAGGACTCAGAGAAGCCTATCATGGCACCACATCCTAATGAACACTCGCTGCCATTCAGCCTTTCAACACTGGAGAACCTGGGGGCATATACAACATGCCAATAGATGTGGAGTAAAATGGTTATTCCAACTCATTGGGCAAAATGAAATTGAAGAATTTACCAAGCTTAAGATGGTGGTGAATTACTGAACTTGAATGGAACTCAGACTGTGTATATATGAGTTGAGACTGATAGAGCACTAGATAAGCAAGCTGAATATGACATTCTCAAGTGAATATAAACTTATGAAGGCAATTGATCAGCTACCACTATTGGCTGAATAGAAACTAAAGGGTATAATGATCAACAAAGACACACTAGGGCAGGATGGCAAATCCAAGACAGAGGAGGTCAAGCTATGGTTACATAATCCAGTCGATTGCATTCACAAGTTGATGGGAAATCCAGCATTCTGGGATTCTGTGTGTGCTTTTGATGACGAGGCAGGGGCAGCTAGGAGGTACAAAAACAATCCAAATATATATAACTCTGATGTCACTTTGTTTGTGATACCATCATGCAGGACAACTGAATTGATTTTACTCTGCCTGCGTCGGGAGCAGTGCAGAACGGTAGTCGGTAAGCGGTATTACTCAACATGATAGAGTGGCAGTAGGTGGCGGTGTGAAAAAGAAAAAGAAGCGGTGAAATGAAATGAGGAATGGAAGCGGTGCAATGGTTGGTGATAAGAGATAAGATGAACGGTGAAGGTAGGTATGGCGGTTACGGTTACCGGTTAATCCTTGAGTCTAGACTTGGCATCAGGACCGGTGTAAGGGGCGTCGGAATAGCGTCAGATAATCGTAAAATAAAGGTGGTGTAGTGGAACAGTTGGAAATGGTAGAAAATGAAATAGAGAGGAAAATAAAGTGACAGGGGAGGTGAAAATGAGGAATGGAGGGAAGCGGACTCAAGCCGTAGTGCTCGAGGGAGGGAAAGGAAGTTTTCGTCAAAGGAAAATCCGAACTATGAACCCCTCACAGTGGGCTCCAGCCGTGTAGACAACAACCCGACTACAAGTGTAGCCAGGTAGTAATAAAGGGTTCGCCTTGCGAAAGGCTCGACCCTAAAGGGGTCCAGTAAGTCCGGGGGTCTTCCTTGACGCGGAGAACAGTGTAGAACCGTGGTCCGATGTAGTCCGGGGGTGCTGTCAGAAGTCCAGTCGTGGTCCGGTAAGGAGAAGAGGTAGTCCGGTACGTGTAACGTTGGCGGTGTGATGGACAGTGAAGGAGAGATCTGTAGGGAGCTACGAGGCGAAGGGCGACGATGTACGAATAGATGGTAAGTGCAAGATAGCGGAAACTCCATTATAAAACTAGATACAATCCTTTTATAGTCACTGGGCATACCCGGGACTGTGTAGCTACGATCTAAGTAGATGTAGTGAAGGCAAAACAAAACAAAACAAAAAGGAAAAGAAAATCTAAAGTGAGACTCAGAGTCTCCGGTCTGCAACAAGCACAGACCAGTCTTATGTAGGTAAGTCCAGGAGTACAGGAGTACCGGAGTAAGGACGAATAGGTCCAGAGTAGAGAGAAAGAGGTCTGGACCGCAAAGAGCAGGTCTGGAAGGAGTGAAGGAGGAGAGGGAAAGTATGTAAAATGCGTGAAAAGGGGGTATACTCGAACAGAGACCCATAGGTCTCTACAACGAGTTTGAGGATTCTGACATGGGCATGGCCACCAAGAACATCCACAATCTAGAAGACACCGAGGGTTGTTCTGACAAGTAGGCCAAAAAGAAGACGAATATGTTTGACTCACTTCCCGCCCTTGCCCCACTAAGGCAAGTGACTTGGGGTCAGAACTCAACCGCTACCTTACCGCTGATGTGGAGCATGTTACTGACGTGATCATATGGTGGCACGAGTGCCACCACACCCATCCCTCTCTGTCGCATATGGCGCTCGACTATTTAACCATACCTGGTACGTATAGAAATCCTTTATGAATATTCTTATAGCACAGTATAGTAGATACGAGTATAATATGAAAGGGAATTCTCTAGTAGAAAACTCACTAGGTATTGAGATCAAGATATCGAGACTAAGACAGAATTCACTATACTTTGAATGTAAAGCCAACTGATATTTTAGTGTGAGGCCTAAAGCCTTATATACAAGTGTATGTATTTGTACATATTATGGTATGGAATGTTCAAAGAATATTCCAGAAGATCATGTGATAAGTTCTAGCCAATAGCATAAGAAACTCATCATGATCAGTAAGCAGAGATGTAGCCAATAGCGTATAAGGCTCTTATCTACATCTAATCTACATTACATAAGCATAGATGAAAGGTCTAGACAAGTTCTAGACTGAACGATCTTTATCCTACAAGAATTGAGCGAATAATGATCATTTTAACAGTACGTATATTTCCTATTTTTCAAGGTATCTTACTGATGTAACCATATAAATAGCTACCTCAGTCAATGTTGAGCGGTTATTTAGCTGTGGCTGATTACTCCTATCACATACACACTCTCGCTTATCCATGCAATCAACTTGTGCCCTTTTGTGCCTGGGCACATGGAGTAATCTCAATCTGGTCAAGAATGAAGATGTGAAGAGGGTTGCAGAGTTGTTGGATGTCGACAAAAACAATGACAGGCTTGAGAGCGGTTGGGACTCGATTACTTTATAGTTCACGTGTGCCGCTGCAGTAAGGCATGAGCAGAGCCACAGAGCATTATCTTTGGGCGAGCGTAGATAAGTAGCGCGCATTCTCTTTTCTTCTCGCACGGCCAGCACCTTGCTCGTCTCCCATCTCTCGCCTCCTCCTTTTCTTTCTTCGTCGCACCAGAAGTCACTACTTGTACCACTTGTTTTTGTCTTACCCTACCTTATTATTATTTTTTTCCCCCTTTCATTCTGCATTACTGCTTCGAGCATTGGCTGACCCCAACTTCGAAGAAGTCCCTGATTTCACATCAGTGGCTTTCCGTGTAGCCAGAAAAGCCATTATGGTAACTGACGATGTCGATAACGATGAGGCCATCCACAAGGACCACGACCTGTGGATAGCAGAGTGGAAGATACAAGAAGCCGCACACAGAGCACTGGCAGCTAGTGTTTGAAAGTCCAGTCCTAGGACCGACCAAAAACCGGTTCTAGGACCGGTCCTAGTCGGTCCGGTCTTTCCTGGTTTTTGTTACAATCAGTCTTGGTCTTTTCATTTTGGGAAAAATGAAAAAACCGACAAAGACCGGTCGCGACCTGTCCTTTTGGCGGACCGATTGTACCCCGTATTGGGCAATATATCGAGGCATTATCCCTGATTTCTCCATATTTTTACGATTTGTTCTGAGTAAGTTATGATATTTTTTGTAAAAGTCCCTCCTTCCATGACATACAACTCGAGATCGACTGTATCTTTACCATATGTGGACAGAATTTCGTAATCAATAACGGAAGGTAATGCCAGGAGCCTCGGCTAAACTCGGTACAGCCACCGCTAAGCGCCGATCCCACGCCATTCTATCTCCTGATATGGGTTTTCAATGTCATTCTAACCAAAATAACATGTAATCTTAAAACGGTCGTATCTTGACCGTGTGTGAACCGATTTAGATGAACAAAATATGGGCCAGATGCCCTGAGCGTTTAGTATATTTCAGTACATCGGTCTCCCAAAAGGACCAAAGGACCGGACTGGACTGAGCCGAAAAAGACTGTAGGACCGGTTTTTTTCGGTCCTGGTCCGGTCTTTTCCAAAAAAGGCAAAAGACCAGACCGGACCGGACCTTTAAACACTACTGGCAGCTGCCCAGCCCAGACACGGAGGGGTCGAGCAAAGACCTGCAGCACCGGAGCAGAGACCTGCCGGGGCCGAGCCTCAAAACGGCCAGCGCCCAAAGGCAGTAGAGAACGTCCCCAGGCTCCCCGATGCGGACGCTGAGAATGAACGCCAAGAGACAGAGAAGAAGAAACCCAAGATGGGGGATTTCACCACCGTGCTTGCTCCGCCCAGTGTACTCGTTAAAAGACCATCCCAATACACTCTAAACAAGCTCGCCTCTTTCGAGTTTGTTGAATTATGGTACTTCTCACCCAAAGGGTGCAACAATGCAGCCAAGCATTTCAAATCCTCCATGGACGACACCTTCGGCATAACCAACACCGATGATTTCCTCACCCTCAGACCAGTGGCCTCGGTCAAAGCCTCCCAGAACGCACGCTCAGACCACCAACTCACCTTTGGGGAGTTCCTACAAGCCCAGGTGTCCTTCTTGCTCCACATCAAACAAGCCTCCTGGCCAGAAAAGCACATCAAAGCAATGGCCATGTTCTTCTGGAACCTCAAGAGCCACCTGCACTGCGGTACCACCAACGGTGATCTGATTGGCATCTTTTCCTACGCTTCCTGAGTTTGCCGCCAATGGCACAATGATCTCAAAACCAACTCTGCCTGTGACATATCAATAATCAATGACATGTTGCTGAACAATGTCACATGGGAGGTGAATGACACCATGAGCAAGAGGTTTACCAACCGGTCAGTCCCTCCCTCAATCTTTACCCAGGCATCCCGCTCAACTGACCATTTTATTATTTCTACTACTCATTCCACCCACCCCTCTTTTGATTGCCGCCCCCAATAAAATACCCTGCCGGTGATGTCCACCCCACCACCGCGTGCCCCAATGACATCCATCCTATCGCCACATACCCACCTGATGCCCACCCCACCACCACGACACCGTGACACCTGGTGATGCCCAACCCACCGCTGGTTCCCCTTCGCTGCATCCCCACAGCCTCGAACCATTTGTGGGACACCCACGTTCAGGCTCCCCTCCCCGTTCGTGGCGCTCCCATTTCCAAACCACCCAGCGCCAAGACCTCCACGCCGAGCGCCGGAACGACTCGAGATCTATCTCCCCCTGCGCTCGTTTCTGCCCCACCTCGCTTTCGACCCACGCACAGGGCGCTGTTACAGCTGGCCCGGATAGGGTTGGATGTAGACTTGGATGCGAAGATGAAGACTAGGGATGAGCTGAGCAGACTTAATGCCTGGCGAGACTCGAGTACTAAGTGTTCTTTCGAGGAGGAACTCACGAAGAGTCGCGTCACTCGAAGACTAAGACTGAGGGACACACCCGAGAGGGCAGAGACTCGAAGAGACTGAGAGGCGAAGGGACTCGAGGGTAGGCTGAGAACAAGGTGTATTCCAAGTAGCTCTAGCTTAGGGTTTACAAATGAGACGATGGTCCTTAAGTACTAATGAGATGGAACGATAAGGAATCTCGAAGAAGGGAAGAGTCATCCGCAGTAAGGATGAGTAAGAAGCTGTGGAGGATTAATCATACATGAGTAAGGGATATGACAGATGCTGATGAAGCATTGGCATCATCATGAGTCAGAGACACAGGGAGAATGCGGAACAGAGATAGGAGGAAATAGGAACTGGAGATAGGGAAAGATAGGATCATCAGCGACATGGAACGAGACACGAAGTCGCCCGAGATCTATGGTACATCGTAAATACAAAGTAAAGGCAATAAGTGAAACAGAGAGAAAGAGAAAAGAGATACAGGGAGAACTCAAGGGACAGTCGTAACATTACCCCCCTGTAGCCTTGGAGTCACCGACCCAAGCTTTAGTAATCAATCCCTGTCCAAGGATATTCATCACACATATTGGCGTCCGCTTCGCCATTGTAGACATCCTCTTGATCGTAGTCATAGTTGGGGGATGGAGGACGACCGACGAGGGGAGGAGGAGGAGGAGGAGGGCGAGCGTGACGAGAAGAGGTAGATCCTCGAGGAGGACAAAAAGGTTTAGCTCGGCTTCGACCAGAGTGGGCAGAGTGATAGGAGGAGCGGGAGGAGGACGAGGATGAAGAGTCAGAAGCTGAGGGGGATGGGCGAGTGGCACATCGTTTGAGGGGGCAAGCTCCTTGAGGGTGCCCTGTGGCTGCCTTGAGACAGAGAGGGCAGCTATAATGAGGGCAGTTGATACGAATGTGACTGAGGCGTCTGCAGGAGAAGCAGGCTTTTGGTCGAGGAGGACAAAAAGGTTTAGCTCGGCTTCGACCAGAGTGGGCGGAGTGATAGGAGGAGCGGGAGGAGGACGAGGATGAAGAGTCGGAAGCTGAGGGGGATGGGCGAGTGGCACGTCATTTGAGGGGGCAAGCTCCTTGAGGGTGCCCTGGGGCTGCCTTGAGACAGAGAGGGCAGCTATAATGAGGGCAGTCGATACAAATGTGACTGAGGCGTCTGCAGGAGAAGCAGGCTTTTGGGTATAGCCTGTGATCGAGCTCCCTATCAAGCCTTGCTTCTGCTGAGTTCAGGACGGTTACCTCTCGAGCATCCAGGGGAAGGGAAGATGCCGAGGGAGTCGATGCGATAGATGGAGTGGGTGGAGGGGACTGATAGGCAGGGTCGGTGTTCTCCAGGTGTTCCTCGTCGTCACTGGTCACAGAGATCGAGTTGTGAACTGCCTCGATTGCCTCGACCTCCTTTTTGATTTCCTCAGATCCCAGAGGGGACTCAGGCCGAGGTGGTGAGGGGACGAAGGGCATTTCGACTGGGAAAGGGAGAATTGCCTGTGGAGCGACTGCTTCTATCTCAGCAGGAATGCAAACATGGAGGAGAGGACGGAGAAGGCCAAGAGGGGAAGAGGGAATAGTAAGGGGGGTCAAATAGATGGTCATCTCAGCCAGAAACCGATCTAGATCTGCGACGAACTCGGTCATCCCGAGTTGATGCATCGCAGAGAGGAGATGTTCGTTGACTGCTCTGTGGATGAGAGTGACCTGGGAGGAGAGGAATGCTGCGTGGGAGTCGGACAAGTTCCTTAGATTGGCAATGATGCCTTCGAGATGAGAGGTTGTAGGGGTTATACAAGGAGTAGAGAGGGGAATCGACATCGGCGTGGGCGTAGATGTCCCTAGTATAGTGAGTGTCATGTAGGTAGGTGCGAAGCGTCTGTAGACTTTCTGGAGAGGCATCGTCGGTCCTTAGTTTGTTGGCATAGAGGGGAACGTCGACAGCCTGTATATGATAGACATTTGAGCGAGCTGGGAGAGGGGGGGAGTCTGCACACCAAGGGATAATGGGTTCGTTGTCTAAGCTTTGGATGGTGGGGAAAGACGGAGGAGATTTGAGATCGTCTGGGCCCAGAGTTTTTCCGCTAAGAGGGCTAGGGAGACAACCTCGAGCCAGAGGACTGGTAGGAGAAGGAGAACTACGATGAGAAGGAGGTGGGGAAAGAGAAACGGAAGATATGGAAGAAATAGAGTCAGAATGGACATAGCTAGACATATTTGTTTGTGAAAGCGAGGAGATGATGGTTAGGGTGAAAGATTGTTAGAAGGGAAAGCAATGGGGTGTAGTTTCTTATAGGCAAGGAGGATTGTTTTGGTGTGTTTCAATTCTCGTTCAGGAATCCAGGTGTCTTCTTCGGCCGTATATCCTTTCCATCGGATCAGATAGGTGTGGTTGTTAAGGGAACCCCTGTGGTGAACGATCCAGATTATTTCGAACTCCTCCTCACCTTCGATAAGGTCAGGAGGTGGGGCAGGGAAGTTCGGCCCGTGTATGGTGTTTTCACGATAGGGCAATAGGAGAGACGCATGAAACACATTGTGGATGCTCCATGTTTTAGGGAGGCGCAGCTGATAGGTGATGGGAGATAGGACCTGGGTGATGGTAAAAGGTCCTTCTCGTTTCGGAGCAAAAACTGACAAAGGACCGGTCGCGACAGGTCCTTTTGGCGGACCGATTGTACCCCCTATTGGGCAATATATTGAGGCATTATCCCTGATGTCTCCATATTTTTACGATTTGTTCTGAGTAAGTTATGATATTTTTTGCAAAAGTCCCTCCTTCCATGATATACAACTCGAGATCGACTGTATCGTTACCATATGTGGACAGAATTTCGTAATCAATAACGGAAATGAAAGCCAGGAGCCTCGGCTAAACTCGGTACAGCCACCGCTAAGCGCCGATCCCACGCCATTCTATCTCCTGATATTGGTTTTCAATGTCAATCTAACCAAAATAACATGTAATCTTAAAACGGTCATATCTCGACCGTGTGTGAACCGATTTAGATGAACAAAATATGGGCCAGAAGCCCTGAGAGTCTAGTATGTTTCAGTACATCGGTCCCCCAAAAAGACCGAAGGATTGGACCGGACCAAACCGAAAAAGACTGAAGGATCGGTTTTTTTCGGTCCTGGACCGGTCTTTTCCTAATCAGGAAATTCCCAGGACTGGTTGTGGTCCGGTCTTTTCCAAAAAAGGCAAACAACCGGACCGGACCGGACCTTTAAACACTACTTGGAATACACCTTGTTCTCAGCCTACCCTCAAGTCCCTTCACCTCTCAGTCTCTTCGAGTCTCTGCCCTCTCAGGTGTGTCTCTCAGTCTTAGTCTTCGAGTGACGCGACTCTTCGTGAGTTCCTCCTCGAAAGAACACTTAGTACTCGAGTCTCGCCAGGCGTTAAGTGTCCCTGTGACGTCACGGTGGGTGATCTTGAGGTCGAAGTCAGCGAGGTCGAGAAGCCAGTGAGCTTGGCAACGATTCAGATGTTGGGGGCTGCAGAAGAAAGTAAGGTTCTTGTGGTTGGTGAATACCTGAACTGGAAAAGGGGATCCATGAAGATATTGGCACCAAGCTTTAAGGGCATGAATGACTGCAAGCAATTCTCGATCGTAGATATCATATTTTCGCTCGGCAGGGATGAAGGACTGGGACTCTGAAGATGGAGGTCTAGTTCTACCATCCTCTGGAGAACACGTTTAGTGTGTTCTGAGTGTGACACGTCGTCTGGGGAGAAGATGAGGAGGTCATCCATATAGATCACAAGCCATCCCTTGGTGATCATGTCACAGAAAGAGTCGTTCATGAATCTCTGAAAGGTGGAGGGGGAGTTGTTCATGCCGAAGAACATAACAGTAGGTTCGAAGAGACCCTTATGAGTGATGAAGGCGCCTTTCCATTGATCTCCTTCCTTGATGCGGACATTGTTGTAACCCCATTGGACGTCGAATTTGGTGAAGACTTTAGCTCCCTTGAGTTTATCGATGAGGTCTGAGATAAGAGGAAGGGGGTAGGCGTCTCGAGTGGTATGGGAGTTGAGGTATCGGTAATCTTGGTAGGGGCGACCGTCCTTCTCTTTCACGAAGAAGAACAAGGAGGCTTGGGGAGACTTGGAGGGTCTAATCTTTCCACTGCGAAGGTTTTCTTCTAGGAAGGCTTCCGTGGCTTTCTGTTCGTCAGGTGAGAGGGGGTATACCTTGCCAATTTTAGGGACAAAGGTTTCATTGAGCTGTATGGCATGGTCATAGGGGCGAGAGAGTGGGAGACACGAGGAAGCTTCTTCGCTAAAAACTGACGAGATTGAAGCTGCATACTCTGGAGGAAGGGTGGTCTTGGGTTTTGATTTTTCCACTTCGACCGCGAGGTTGGTAGCAGTGGTAAGGCGAGCGACCAGGGGAGATCCCTTGGGAATAAAGCGAGATCCACATCTCATGACTCGGCAGAGGACTCTATTAACAGTGGCCCTCTTGAGAAATTGAGACTCAGATTCAAATCCTAGGAAACGATAGAGTTTCTTGTCATGGGTAGGACGGACTTCGACGTGGCGAGGTGGTTTGGTTTTCGGATGGTGGTCGGGGATAGGTTGCGAGAAGTGGGAATTGTGCCTCTCGAGATCAGCAATGTGGAGGTGATATAGATCTGCGGATTGGTCGACGGATTCTGGAATAGTGAGGGTTTGTCTATCCCAATCAATGGTAGGGTTCGCGTTTCGAAGCCAAGGGAGACCTAGGATAACATTTTCGTTTCCGCAGTCCATGATGCGGAAGGTGACCTTCTGGTTGATCTTTCCTATGTCTACGAAGGTGGAATAGAGAATGTCGCCCTTTCGGTTGGTGGACTGATCAACGTTGCGCACTCGGATGGATATGGGAAGGCGGTCTCGAGGAAGGTTATTCTTTCGGACGAAGGCCCAATCAATGCGGGAGATTTCTGCACCACTGTCAATGAGAGCTGAGGTGTCGACGACCTTGAGAAAGTGCAAGGGAGTTACTAGTGAGATGGGAATCTTCATTGCTTTAGATGAAGAGGATACTAGTACAGGTGCACATGTAGTGATAGGAGAACCTTGCATCGAACGAGGTCTCCATTTCAAAAATCCAGAGAGAAAGAAGCTTTTCCTACGACTTTTTCGTCTTCATCATCATCTTCGATCTCCTCCAGGTTAGTTAAATCCTCTTCTTCGGCTTTAGCGACCTTCCTAGTTGTCCCTTTGAAAGAAGAACAGTTGGTCAAGAACGTGGAGCAAGAGGCAGCGTTATGTCTTGCTTTCCTGCAGCGAAGACAAAGTCCTTGTTTGAAGTATTATTCCCTTTCGGCAGGGGTAAGTTTAGGGATGCGGATGGCGTCAACATCTATGGCATTGGGGTCTCGCTCCCGGTGGTGGGGGTAGGGGTGAAGGGGTTAACAAATGATCGTCCTTTGTGCTGCTGGGAAGTGAGGAAGGCTCGACATTGTTGATCGTCGATCCTCTGGGTGTGAGAGTACCATTTAGCGATAGTGGTAGGGACAGTCTCCATGAGGTAAATCTTTCCGGATAGAGAAGGAGGGATACCCGAAGAGAAGTAGTGGCAGAGGGTAGATTCTTCGGTGACCTTAGACGTGGCAACATTGCTTTGGAACTGGGAGATGTACTGAGTGAGAGACATAGAGTACTTCCCAGACTTCTCGATCATCCTCTGGGTAGTCAACCAGGCGAGAGCGTTAGCTGTGGAATTGGAGTGTTCGAAGCTCGCTTTGAATTCTTTGTTGAAGTCAGCCCAAGTCCCTAGAGTAGTCTTCCCAGAGTTGATGAGTTTCGCAGTGTAGGTGTCAGCCCAGGTGGCAGCATTTCCTGATTTCATGAAGGATAAGACATAGGCGACCTTTCTATCATCTGTATCATAGATCTCGTCATTGATGATCAGATATCTTGCTACCGATCGTAACCAAGGTAAGGCAGTCCGCTGGTTTCCGTTGTAGGCATCTGGTGGGCTCATGCAAAGTTCCACGGGTTTAGACATAGTGGTGGGTGCTCAAGGTCTGGGTGGTGGGATAGGGTTCTGTGAAGCAAAGATGTTTCCGCTAGGGGTATAGGGGGAGGGGAAAGGGGGAGTAGGGACTCGAGGGAGGACTAGGCTGGACGAGAGTTGATGAGTGAGTTTAGTGTCGAGGTAAAGGATTTCTTCCTGTTCTTCGTTGGATAGAAGAGGAAGATCTATGTCTGTCTCGTCATCGTCACTGGAATGGTGTTGAGGAGGAACGTCTGGGGAGTCTGGGATTGGTGTTTCTCCTCTCCAGGAAGAGGTGGACAAGGAGTGCTGGTGAGACGAAGTGGCTAGAGGGTTTCGAGGGACAGAGGGAATGTTCCACTCCGGTCTTTGATAAGGGATGCGAGACGTGATGGTAGAGGCGGTTCACAGCAATGGTGACCGCAAAGGAAAGCTATTTTGTTACAGCTGGCCCAGATAGGGTCAGATGTAGACTTGGATGCGAAGGTGAAGACTGGGGATGAGCCGAGCAGACTTAACGCCTGGCGAGACTCGAGTACTAAGTGTTCTTTCGAGGAGGAACTCACGAAGAGTCGCATCACTCGAAGACTAAGACTGAGAGACACACCCGAGAGGGCAGAGACTCGAAGAGACTGAGAGGCGAAGGGACTCGAGGGTAGGCTGAGAACAAGGTGTATTCCAAGTAGTGTTTAAAGGTCCGGTCCGGTCTTTTGCCTTTTTTGGAAAAGACCGGACCGCAACCAGTCCTGGGAATTTCCTGATTAGGAAAAGACTGGTCCAGGACCGAAAAAAACCGATTCTTCAGTCTTTTTCGGTTCAGTCCGGTCCGGTCCTTCAGTCTTTTTGGAGGACCGATGTACTGAAAGGTACTAGACTCTCAGGGCTTCTGGCACATATTTTGTTCATCTAAATCAGTTCACATGCGGTCGAGATATGACCGTTTTAAGATTACATGTTATTTTGGTTAGATTGACATTGAAAACCCATATCAGGAGATAGAATGGCGTGGGATCGGCTCTTGGCGGTGGCTGTACCGAGGTTAGCCGAGGCTCCTGGCTTTCATTTCCGTTATTGATTACAAAATTCCGTCCACATATGGTAAAGGTACAGTCAATCTCGAGTTGTATGTCATGGAAGGAGGGACTTTTGCAAAAAATATCATAACTTACTCAGAATAAATCATAAAAATATGGAAAAATCAGGGATAATGCCTCGATATATTGCCCAATAGGGGGTACAATCGGTCCGCCAAAAGGACCGGTTGCGACCGGTCTTTGTCAGTTTTTTCATTTTTCCCAAAATGAAAAGACCAAGACTGATTGTAACAAAAACCAGGAAAGACTGGACCAACCAGGACCGGTCCGGTCCTAGAACTGGTTTTTGGTCGGTCCTAGGACCGGACCTTAAAACACTAATTCCAAGTAGCTCTAGCTTAGGGTTTACAAATGAGACAATGGTCCTTAAGTACTAATGAGATGGAACGATACTAAGGAATCTTGAAGAAGGGAAGAGTCATCCGCAGTAAGGATGAGTAAGAAGCTGCGGAGGATTAATCATACATGAGTAAGGCTGATGAAGCATGAGTCATAGGATAACTGATGCTGATGAAGCATTGGTGTCATCACTGGCATGAGTCAGAGACACACTGAGGGAGAATAGGGAACAGAGATAGGAGGAAATAGGAACTGGAGATAGGGAAAGATAGGATCGTCAGCGACGTGGAATGAGACACGAAGTCACCCGAGATCTATGGTACATCGTAAATACAAAATAAAGGTGATAAGTGAAACAGAGAGAAAGAGAAAAGAGATACAGGGAGAACTCAGGAGACAGTCATAACAGGCACAGCCTCCGTACCCTCCGCAGACAAGCCGCGTAACAACGAGCATACCAAGGGAAAATCGGCATGCCCGGTCTGCCTCGGGCGCCACCCACACCGGATCCACGAGTGCAACAACCCCCAACTGTGGGACGGCTCCCCAGCCTTTGCTAGGCGGTCAACCCAGGGCCGCCTCGTGGATGAGGACAGTGATATCCTGTGCAGTGATTGGCAAAAGCCCAGTGGTTGCACCCTCCCGCACAGAGCAGCCAAGCACACCTGTTCCGGTTGCGGTAAGCCAGGCCACGGCACC
>JBBPOJ010000963.1:0-17953 GCA_038091395.1 Leccinum rimulosum
AGAACGCGCTCAATGATCAAAGCGTCCTCCGATACTCCAGAATCATCGGGAGTTGGTCCCAGGCTCACTCTAAGAAGCGTATGATAGTGTGATTGATCAACTGGCATATCCCATGCGTCCTCGCCTGTGGCAAGTGCAGTGCAAATTTCGACTTTTTGGACGAACCTGACGGGATTGATGGATACTTGACGGCACCAAGCATCAAGGGGTATAGAAGTCGAAGTGGCGGCAGGCGTTGGAGTAGAGTTTAGTGAGGCCATACTTAGGGTGTTGGATGGTGAGGGGAGGGGAAAGAGATAGGAAAGGGAAGGAGAGCGAGGCTTTATACGAAAAAGCCCCTCTTCGCTCCGATCATCATATTGGTCGGAAGTCGGAAGGCGTCAGCAAACACTGATTGGCAATATTATGTAATAATTTTACGTCGCAACTATTTGGTGCGTGACACGCAGCAAGACCATTTTTTTCGCCAACTACACGCTGGACACTATACTGAGGACATTCAGCGTATTACTGCTCCATGGATAATCAAACCTTTTTTTTTCAGTATTTGATGTGTCTGACTCCGAGGAAGCTAGTCAGGTGCTAAGTTTGGGAGTCGTTCACTGAGCACACGATACCGGTCGCAGCCACATTTCCGGACATCTTGGGACAAAAAAGCACAAGCGCTACTTTCAAGGTCACCAGAATTTTGACGACATCGTTCCCATCCACGCAGCTCCTGTTGAGAAGCAACCCGAACTTTCGATGTCTTCGCGAGCTATGCACCCTAACGATGGCCCTGAATTATCTACTCGCTGATAACTAAAGCAATTTATCATCGGACCGCACGTACGAATTCACGGACTACTTCGAAGAGACGCAGAGTCAATTGAAGGAGGGGAAAACTTCATAACGTGCTTGCTGGGTCCAGATGCCGAGCTTGGTCATGGGACGTTATGATATCACTGGCCTGGAAACGAATGTCAAACGTTGAAGGTATAAATGTGAATTTTGTCGTTGAAAATCCGTGCTGACAACTGCCAGTGATCAGGCCCGCTCTTTGGAACGAACCATTGCTCCAGAACGCAGACACGTATGAAGGATGCCATGGTATCTTCTGACTCCCCATATCATCCTTGGCGCTCAAAGGCAGTATGTTGCATGTCCTCGTCCTCGTATATTTCTTGACGTATTGAGCCCTCATTTACTATCTACTTCACCCTGGATCCACTTTTCGGAACAACAGAAGCCGTCTTTCGCCGTTCGACCCACCTACCAGACCCAAGCCACCCTCCAAAACATCCACTCACTCCTTGAGCAATGCAACGTCACATACAAGGTCACTCCATTTGACAATGTCCTCTACCAGGAGTGTCTCGAAGACGCAATACGAACCCAGTGGACGAGGTCCACTCTGTGCGGACGTTCCTACGGGAGGGCGTTGTCTATGGTGTACATCTCCGCTACCGCCCGACTCAGGAATGGATCGCGATTTACACGTCATGCGCTATCTTTGTCGATGAAACAGATCACGTTCCGTCACAGGTGGAGAACACATATCACTTCAGCGACCGGTTTATTCGCACATAAAGCAGCCGCATTCTGGATGCGTTTGCGGATATCATCTGCCGGGCTTCCTAATTGTATCTCCTTGTTGCTTCCCACCTGATCACGACGTCTACTTTGGACTTCGTCGCCGCCAATTTGCTCGAGCACGAAACAAAATCGATGGAGGTGTGTACTATTGTGTTAATCGATGTTGAGGACATGCCACTCATGCAATGAGTAGATATCGAACGGCTCAACAGTATCCTACTTACCAAAGAACATGAATGACTACATCCAAGCTATCCCCGAGATGACCCCGTTCATTCATAATGTCAAGTATCTTTCGGATCGTACGCCGAGCTTTATTGACATCGTCTCTTCGGCTGATATGTTCGCTTCCACACCGTTACATCCAGATACCACATGGACGACTTGGGCCTCTAGGCATCATGTTCGGACACTGGGATTGACTGTATTCATGGATATCATACATATGCTGTATGGTTCCTTCGCATCCTTCTCGGGGATGGGAGTTGTTTGATACGTCATGATGACAATGCCATGCTTCCAAATTTCGATTATAGATGTTTATCCCGATCATAATCTTGCTGTGCTTGTGGTGTCGTGATCTAACCCTGCATCATAGTATGATGGAGAAGTGATATGGGTTACATCTGAGGTCACGATTTACCGGGTTATCTCGATTGTAAACGGTAACTGGACGTGGCAATTCTCAACCAAGGTCTATGAAAACTAATCTGAGCCAGAGGACTCACTCGTCCATTGCATTATTGCACCCAATTATTCGACGTGTGCCGGCTCGGGAGTAGTTAAGTACTACCGTGAGTGGAATGTGTCTGACTTGGACTTGCGTACATACGTTGCCAACTCGACTCATGGGGTAAAAAATACAACACCTTTATTGACCGAAAATGGCGAAGGAGGCCCGAGGAAGCGATTCACCAATCAAGTGTCGTGCTGATATCTGTTGTGCGCCGCAAGAGGTATGACCCCAGTCACCTATCCATCTGCATTGATACTTGTTGCGGACCATGACCTGGCCCTGACTTAAAGTCAGGAGGGGTTACAATAGTACAAGAAATCTCAACTCGTAAAGACCGTAACGAACGTCGAAGGTTTCCCTCCGAACGTATGTGTCACTTACATCTCCATCATGCAAATTCCTAGACAAGGTTACTCAGCGAATGTCTTAAATTTGAAGCCCAGCGACAGAGTTGTTTCTGAGCCTAGCCCATGAAAGTCTCGTAAAATGAGCAACTTGGGGCCCGATCTCCCACTTGCTGTGCAATAGTTACAGAAGTTTTCAGGTCGAAGGGATCTGAACAACCACTAATTCGTCAATCATTAACCGCACGTCATGATTCATCTGGGTTCACCCCGGCCACAACTACAAAGGATCACGATGGATCACGAAAGTCGGAGCGGTCACGTTAGCACAATACGTAGCAAAGCTCATGCAATGGAAATGAGCGTTAGGTTGGAAAGTCATGTGGATGTAGGTACAGCCGGAATACTGCGAGCGATGAACCCGATTTGCCGCATCCAGTGCAAGGTTCCACGGGCCACGCTATGATATGTCTTTTCACCTTTACTGACCAAACGAGAGCGCAATTTCCGGCTACTGAGGTCGGCTCGGATGGCAGCAAATCGTCGTACAACTTCATCCATGGTAGGACGTTTTGCGGGGTCCTTCTGAACCATGTCGGTTATCAGAGGGAGCATGAAGTCAAGCCCGAGCTTTGACTAAGACCAGGTTTTGAGGTGCAGAAATACAGCATGTGATTGAAGACTCACCTCCACGAAATCCTTCCTGATGGTATTGCCAATATAGAAGACATCAGTAGGGAAGGGATCGCAGGGAGCGTTAGAGTTTTGAAACTCCGGAACTGCCTTGTCGGCACCCCAGATCGGGATTTCTAGAGGCTTGACGATTGAAGTATCATAGCGGCGTGATAGACCGAAATCGATTAGGTAATATTTTGGGGGGCGTTCAGTACGAGTCTTGTAACGTGCATATCCAGACAAGTCTCGTTTCATTATAAGACTGACAGGATGGAATGCGTCGAGGTAAAGTTGATCTGGATCCATCATAATGTTTCTAGTGGAGCAGTCACTGCAGGAAACGTGGTTGAAGGATAAAATCTCATGATTCGGAGCGAGACTTGCCGATGGGCAACACGGTGCTGGTGCATGAATTGGAGACCCTACAAAAGTCAGTATCTAATGAACAGAACGAGAAAAAAGCCTACCTCAAATAACTGCCGAAAACATTCCACCGCCTCACCAATAGTACCAAAGGGGGGTCGTATGTATTCTTGAAGCAGCGGCATAACAATGATCACTTTGTTTTCTTCATCAGGAACGGGCAGGACGTCATAAACCGGGACGCAATGGTTAACACTGATCGCTAGTGGTTGAGAGGATAAGTATTGTGCGATATCAACCTCACAAGAGTGGTAGGTTTTGTCGATTAACTTGAACGTGACGTATTTGCCATCCGAAATACGTGTACCGTCGAGTATCCTGGTAGCATACTAAACGATTTCCAAATGAGCCAGACAAAGGCAATGTTCGACAGTGGTGCTCACCGGAGCCATTCGACCATCTTCGCAGAAAATCCAACTTGTCTTTGTTCCATGCCAAGAAGGTATCCAGCCCGGGGTATAACGAGGTCGAAGCAAATAACCATTATCCTTCAGCCAATTATATTGTTGTGACCACCATATCTCTGGTTCAGAAAGCTGGCCATCCTCGCCTGTATGCGTGTCACCGAAGACTGCATGTTCAAGTTCGAGCCGCGCAGGCAGTGCTTGTTCTGTGACTTTTCCTGGACGTTTGGGCATGACCATTGACCAACGTTCTTCTGGCTGTGTCACGCATCCAACTTACTTAACACTTTTACAAACATACACAAATATGGACCCATTATCGGACCCCGTGAACCTTAAGCGGAACTCAAGAAAGACGGATCACAAAGAGACGTGGGGTTGCTAGAGGACGCTTTTACACACGGGCTCCTTATTAAAGCAGCAGTGATTTATTCGAGGTTTGAATATCCGATTCCCTTCTCGATCATGTCACCATTCAACAAAACCGACTCAATTCTCTTCATCCCGGAAAACATTGATCCTGCAATTGGGATCAAGTGTTCTTTGGCCGCAGGTGAAGTATACCTACGGACCACGATGAAAGATATGGAAGAGATTCTCCTCTTGTGCGAACAGACGAAAAAAAACTATGACTCGTTCACGCAAGAGACAAGGGATCAGTTTAGGAAGTTAGTAAATCAGTCAAAGTTTATTTGCGAATACTAAGGTCCGTTTCATCAGCCTGGGCCGATGGAAGCAGCAACTTGAACTGGAGAACAAGCGCCGATCAATATTCAAGCCCCTGCAGTTCGTAGCAATAAAACGTGAGAAACGAACATTTCGTGAACAAGCGCAGGCGCTATGGGTTTCGACGACGGTAACCTCCTTGTACTAAATCGTTCTGACCAGCGGAGCTCACTAAGAAGGCAGACAACCTCTGAAAGCCTGAGGTTGAGGAAAACCATGTTATCATTTTCATCGGAAGACTTGGAATTAGTCCCAAGTACGGCTTACTTCTCTCTCAGAACACACTTTTTTATGCCAACGCAGATGAATCCATGGGAGAGCACACTCGGGTTAGGGGAGTTGTAGTGCCAGAACCGTCTCCAGAGCAAATGAATACTCCTGATACTCAGAAGGTATTCGCCGTTGCCGAAAAATTGGTATCCGTCTTAGGATCCCTTGTAAATCATTTCATTGGTCCACCCATTTCAAACCGTCCAGAAGGAGAAATCAGTGAGTGAATGATGCCTTATCCTGTCATGTGCTGATTCAATATTTACTGTTACACTCACTGATTCCTAGCTACAGAGACTACCCGAAGTAGTGTCTCCGCTGCTTCGCCCAGTAGCCCTACCTCGACTTCCGGTTCCAACCAAGTTATTAATATCAATCTCATTGAAAACTCCATCAACAGCAGAGATTCCGATACTAGCGGAATTACCATTAATAACTGCTCTGAGAATACTAGTGGATCAAGTACGTCCGAGTCTGCATCCAACGAGACAGTTGACCGAAGTTAACCTTGCTTCATAGCTATCGCATATAATCCATCTATTGAAAATCCACCATCCTAGCTCCAATCATGCAGGAAGGTTCTCGTGTACTATTACCGTAGCCTACTGGCAGAAATGTCATCAATAATTTGTTCTGATCACTGTACATATAATCGAGTGGTAGTGGTTGGGAAGGAAAAAATAGCATGACAACGGAGTGAAACTTCACACGGTGACTTGAGCTCCCGGTCCTGGACTCCTTGCAATTGGACCTTAGTGTCCCAATGCCAGCTCTCCACCTCCACTGCCACCAACCGTCTCGTGCAAGAGCAACACATGGACCGTGGCGACGAGGTACACAAAGGCGCTCGCATACACCGGCAAGGACCGGTCGATAGAGAGGAGTACACCGCCCAGAAGCGGAGCGATCATCCCACCTCTACATTCAACGATGATCAGCGATCGCAATAACCACCACATGAGCAAGAGAGGGGTGAACATACATCCGAGACAACCCCGATGCAGTCCCAAACCCTGTCCCGCGTACTTTTGCATCAAACAGATCGGGCGTCCACCTACCACACCGTTGAGTCTCATCGTCCGAATGCACGACAAAAAGGAAACACGTTTACCCATATATTATAGAGTACATTGTCTATCCCAGCCAATAGAGAGTTAATCGTTCGTTCTCGAGGATAGATTGGAGCTCAACTTACCGAAGAACTGACATTGATGCCCACAGAAGTGACGCGGACCAAGAACTCAGTCTTGACATGCACAAAGGCTATCGAAAAGAGTGCTGTCAATAGAGTCGTCGCTGCCAACGACCATCTTCTCCCGAGAGCGGTTTCGATCATGTACGCTCCAAGCTTAATCATCCATCTGTAAAATGACGCCACACGTGAATGGATGGACGCACCAGGGCACCCGGACATCCGCCCAACGTGAAGATCACCACGTCCCACAGATTGTCTTCGAGTCGTGTAGGTGTCGAATCCTCCCCCGTTGTCATCTCCAAGAGCTTTGGATAATATACGTTGAACATCGTGTATGCTAATGCGAATACAATCAGCGATCCTCAGTTGACAGAAAATCCGTAGCGTTTACACACCAACAGCGAAAAGGATCCACACACTCCACACCAGCAACGTCGTCTTACGACATTCAGGACCCAATAGCATACCAATACGACGAAGCCATACAATCAGCGAGTCGGTTATCTGTGTAGGCAGCACACCACCAAACCATGTCTGGGGCAGAAGAGAAGTGATTGAAGGTGCTTGTGATACACTTGATCCAGAGTGATGACTAGAAGGATTCGGCGCAAACGTAGACTGATGCTTCGTCTCGTCTGGCAGACTGTCTGGAAGAGACGACGAGCTGTCCCCGATGTTGTTCACGTTGTCACTTCGCGGGCGGTATTCGTCGACAGGAGTCACAAATAGGTGAGGACCAAGCGAGTTAGACGAATGGTGTACAGATTGATAATCCTCGTGGGGATTGTGATTGCGGTTAAGACACGCTTCCTGTGCAGAGGGAAGGAAAGATGAACACTCGCTGGTCCTATCAGATAAGACCCTCGTCCCAAACGCTTTTCGATCATCTAGGTCTTCGAGACTGAGATCTATGTCGACTCCGTTGAAACGAGAGATGAACTGAATAGAGTGCAAGGCTTCTTGAAATCTGCCGGCGTGGACGAGATACCGCGGTGACTCTCGGAGCGGGAAGAGCAACGAACGAGCAAAGAACATCGACAGCGTCTGCACAGATGATTCGATACCGACCGATCATCGGTGTAATGACCTCCAAACTCACGATGAGGCCATGACAAATGAGTACCAACTTCCAGCCACTGTTGTCAGTCGACGGACTGCAAGGCTGATTTAGTGAACAAGAACGCCCTGGGAGAATAAAAAAGGAAACAAGCGCCGAAAGCGCAGACCCCAAGGAGAAGAAAACGGCGAGCGCAGTGACCAGGTACTGTCGTCCGCTGGGCATGTTCTCGAAAATCAAAGTGCCATCTGTTGGCATAGAACCCTGGACGGGAAAGAATAAGACGGTGCCATCAGAAGGTCGCCAGGCTTACCCCGATTGCACTGCCAATAAAGAATAGATAGACACATAGGCCCAAAAACGAGTCGGTAAACGATGCGAGGATACCAAAAACGGCAGTAAAGAAGATCGTCCCGTTGAAAGGCACACTACGACCCATCAGGTCGGCACAAGTACCCCAACCAACGGCGCCGAGCATCATTCCGGCATACATGGACGACGAAAGTGCCCCGATATAGCTGTTAGGAACTGAGCGCATCAGACTATCTAGACTAGGATGCCTTGGTACTAGTGAGCATACGGCGTACCTGAGTAGTGTTGCTGTACGCGAGGGAGGATTATGGTAACTACTTGAATCCACATCTGAGTAGCACGTCAAGAACACTAACGGAGCTCATCTAGGATGCTCACGTTGTCTGCCATCCAGCCTAGGGATGGAGGTAACAGAATCATATTCAGAAAGCCATTATCGTGTGACTGACTGCGAAACGTGCTCACCAAAACCGCATAGGACAAGCAGAATCCACTGATAGGAACCTAAAACACGAGATAAATAAGCGTGTAAAGTATAGAGCGAATACACTGTACGCACCCATTCCAATGCGATCTATGGTTTCGTCCAGAGGTGTCTTGGCGTCGTTGCATCTCAAGTTCCCAACTTCGTGAGAACCATGGTTTTCGATGTCACTAAATTCCTGCATGGTGAGACTGCTTCAGTCTGCCTGATGATCGATGATCGATGATCGGGGAGGTCCAGAGAGGAAAGATACTGAGGAAACACGAATCCTTGCACATACATGATACAGTTTGAGTTTTATGGTGACCGTTGGCCGTACAGCATGCAAGTGGCTCACGGCGATTACCGATTCACCGGATACGGGACTCTCTGGAATCGCACTACCAGATTCCAAAGAAGGGGTGTCACTGTTAAATAGGAAGCTCAAATCGCTGAGAGAGAAAAACCAGAAGTCTACCGTACTGAGGCGCTGATGGATCTCCACAGTCCATGGCGCCCCGGAAATGATTTGATTTCAAAATTACATAAAAAGGTACCGCGGGTTACTAAGTACTACTAGCTGTGTACTACTAGCTCACCGGCACCACCAGATTCAAGGAGCAGCATTCGCCCACTGTAACCAACTTTGAGCCCCGCTATAAATGCCTGCATCGTACCGGCGTTTGAATGACTCATTGATAAGTTGATAACACGATAACAAGTTCCAGACTTCCAGTGGCGTTGGTTGATGAATCCCGGGCCACTGGAGGCACATGTCCCACGCGGACGTTCCACGCGCAAGCACGAACACCTCGAGGGGTTCTTATCATTCAAGTTGTACATATGCGGAACAAGGGCGGAGACCTATTAGCTTCAACCCCAACTCCTCCGTCTGGTAATACCTGGCCGACAAAATATGGAACAGTATATATTCAGCCATGAACGCCTTGAGCGCATTGAAAGCCTCAGCGTGATCCTCTAATATGCCAATGATCCGCTTATAGACGTCGATTGACCTTGTCGTCAGGTCATCAAGCACTTCCAGCTTTGATTTCTTCGTTCGAGCGGCTAGGTTGGTTATCTCGCCCACCAACTTTCCCATGTAAAAGGACACCACGTCACTACAACAACCTGAAGTCGTTGAGTGTCGACACAAATCAGGACGAGCTACTCACTTGATATCACAGATGATTTGCCCCATTTCTGGGATCGCCTGGATATAGTTATCCTGTACGGGTACGCCACGATGCTGAATGCATCCGCGGCATCAGTCAGGGCGCGGTGGTAAGTGGGATATTGTTGGGCGCCTCGTCGTCAGCGACGCGTCCGTCCGCGGTAATGCGATCGACCACAATACCTTCATCGACTTTGTTTCGCGCTCCAGAGACAAATTTCATCATTGATGTGGTAATCAGATGAGAAGCATTGACAAGGGGACGGAAGAAATCTGAAGTGTGACGAATGTCATCTGCCACAAGTGCGTCCAAAACGCTGGTTTCCTACGGTTCCTTGCGAATGACCCGCCCGTTAGAGATAGGGCAGATCTGCTCGATAATGTTCCGCCACGTCGTCCACGAAGCAGCACACGATGTAATGTATGCAATCCATATCTGAGGTCGGACGGTGATGGAGGTGTGCGTTAGTGGTCGACGCATAGAAGGCTCCCGTTCGCAAGTGGGTGCACACGGACGGGTCGTGGTCGACTGGATAGCCGTCGCGTTACACCGCGTCGTCGACGCACTCCTGGTACGAATTCTCGTCGAACGGAACCACCTCATATACAACACTGAACTGTTCAAGGCGAATGCTGTCGCGTGCGGCCTGGATCTGTAAAGAGCGTCAAGTCTGCTCGAGGGCCAACAAACTTGTTCCTCACTATTGCATACTGAATTATATTGTTCGTGTCGAAAGTGGGTACCATTGGCCTCGCCCTTATATCCGTCCAAGGGAATTGCACCCTTCAATCCCGATGGCCGCGGCGTTGTTACTAGAAAGATGTACCGACGTTCGGGAGTAAGCGTCACCGCAGTCGCGTACAGAGGCACGCCATAGCGAACGAGAGTGCATACCAATAATTCATGGACCAAATCGGATCAGCTGGCGCTGCGGCCTGCCGGCCCGGCAGAAAGTAATTGTAAGGTATCGGGTCAGTAGCAGAACACGTCGTTTGATGGATTTGCCGACAATGAAGGCCGTGGATCACTTCGACGTTGAAGTGGTTTCACTTTTTGTCTTCCACCCAAGGGATTCAATCCAGCGCCGTCCCATACAGGCAATGGTCATACATAACAATGGTAGTCCCAGCGTCTTTGCCCAATCGGAAGAATGAAACGAAACGTTGCACCTTCTGCAAGCATTCCAAAGAAAGATATTACGCCCAATATGGAGGCATTCCTCGCGCGTTCCACCGTGCGCTCCAGACCGGGCACCACGAAGTGAAGCAAGCGTTTTGGCCTGTATCTATTGCATCACGGACGATGTCGTACCGGCTGTCACGGGAAGAAAGAGGCAGGGGAAATGATCCGAAGGCTTGGAGTGCTGGCCCGGACGGGCGACGAATTTTCCAACGCTGAGGGTGTGTGAATACTCGTCCAGAACGGGTTCATGGCGCCGTGACTGATGGCCGAGAAATCAGGACCTCGCAGGCAGCAGGCGTCACGGTGGGCGGCAGACAGGTTGCCAATGGACGACGATGGCATAATGATACCTCTGGTACGTATGTACTGGACTTGAAGATTCGCAGGTCGGGAGCTCTGCCCCATCGACGAGGTTCCGATCTCAGCGCGCGTAAGCATTATGTAAGCAGACATTACTTCGTTCCAACTTCCCGGCCATCAGTGCCTCTAGTATCATCCGAGTCGAAACCATCATTTCAAGTATGAGTTGCACTACTGTCTGTCACATTACAAACCCATTAGCTAGTGACCCTTGGTCATCATCGCACCGTTAGTGCAAGTCCCAGGCTTTGCATGTTCCGGAGTAGCGAAGTATCGCCGTTCTTTCTGACTCGGAGGTCATTTGACACGAAGTGCACGGTGAGCAATCATGAGTACTTGAGTCCTGGTTGCGATCACTATTGATATCGCGACAGGTTGAAGTAAGCCAAGTTGATGATGGAGTCTCGAATCTCGACGTTTCTTTTAGGATGCACAGGGACACCTGTCTCGGTTTCTGTGTCGTGAATACCTGTCTCAAGACGGAAACAAGTGTCACGAATGTCATCCTGAGACCATCGATTTGCCAGGCCACGAGAAAATTGGAATCCAAATAGGCTATGTAACGTTTATGACTCGCGGTTATATTATATATTATATACCAGAGCTTGGAAGCCAGGGTTCTTTATGCTCCTTCGTTTTCCTTTTTTCTGTGAGGAGTCCATCTTCCTTGACCGTGTACCTTTTTGCTTATCTTCATCAAAGAAGCACAGAATATGTCGGGACCCCTTCTCGCACGCGTTGGTCTGCCCCGGACTTCAACTCATGTCCCCGACGACTCTGACGAGCCAGATGGAGAAGAGTTCAAGCTCCCGAGAACGGCATCCTTGGTCACTGTTATTGTGTATAACATGATGTTACAGGTAAACCCTTCCACCACATGGCTGCCTCCTCTCGTATAACAATAATCGAGACAGATCTCCTTCTTTATCGTTATCTCTTCGTCAAGCAAATATGCGGAATACCTAGGGGGAACTGCAACCTTCTCTGGCGTCGCGATCGGTATACCCGTCTTGATTAGTGGTATAGTACTCGTTCCTATGACGAGATATGACAAAGGTAGATCGCATCCATCTTTATCCCGTATCTAGGATCTAACGTTTATGTGATGCGCGGGAAGGACGATACAAAACAGCGATGCATATAGGATGCTTCTCTGCTATTTTGGGGCACGTCGCATATGCAATCGCATATCGTACAAAATCATTGTACTTGATTCTCATTGGGAGGTGCTTGAGCGGCGTCTCATTCTCACTATTCATGTACCTTAAACGGTACTGCACGGATCCCTTGATCGTCGGTATCCGTCGTCGGACGACGCTCTCCAGTTGGTTAGTGGTCGGACAAGCTCTCGGAATGACACTCGGTCCGTTCCTCGGCGGTCTTCTGTACAAAGTCGGATTCCACAGCGACATATTCAACGGCTATACCAGTCCGGGTTGGGTCATGGCCGGCTGCTATGTGATCTTCTGGTTCATCGTAGCCAGATATTTCGAAGATGTGCCCACCGCACCAGATATAAGCCTGGAGCTTCACGAAATAACGCCGGCATCGTCCGCTTCTGTCGAAGAAGAGAAAGGGAAACAACTTGAAAGCAGCAACCCTTCCTTGCTTCAACCTTCTGATCCGACTAGCCGTCCCCCAGCGCAGGAGGAATCGTTGACCGTTCAGTTTTCCAACATCACACTTCCACAGTGGGGCATCATTATTTGCATGTGCTGGTTTTCCATGCTTTGCTTCTTCATATTGAGCTCCTGGGAGGCAACCCTCCCCGTGTTTGGCGCCGCGACGTCTTCTCTCAACTGGTCTCCCTCCGAAGCAGGGAATTTCATCGCGCTTGGCGGAATTACCGCGTTCCCGTTCTTCCTTGCAAACATCATATTCGCGCGTCGCATTCAAGACCGACACTTGCTCGCGCTCGGGACCGGACTGGGTATGTGTGGGCTCTTGATCTTCGTGTCGCTCCTTGCTGCGCACAAGGTCGTGTACAGTTCGCTGTTCGCGTGCTGGTGGCCCATCGCGCTCGGATTCAACCTCGCCACGACGGTGACGCTGAGTCTGCTGAGCAAGCAGCTTCCGCCTCACTGGAACAGGCGGACATCGATGGTGATCCAATACTCGAACTACGTCGGGCGGTTGATGGGGGCTATCTGGGGCGGATCGGGCATCGCCGTCGGCATGGAAAATTTCGTGGGGCTGGAAATTGGGCTAGTCGGCGTGGGGGGTGTTCTCTTCGCGACGCTTTGGAGAAACTTGAAGACGAAGACTGGCTAGATGGGGTTGGTTGAATTCGCCTGTTGTGCAGAGATATACTCACCGTCCAACCTCAGATAGGGATTGCACACATTATAGTGAAGCAAGCGTTTTGGCCTGTATCTATCTATTGCATCCCGGACGATGTCGGTACCGGCTATATCATGGAAGGAATAGGCAAGGGAAACGATCCGAAGGTTCGGAGTGCCGGCCCGTCGGACAGACGACGAAATCCAAGTACTTGCCACGGCAGCCACGCAGGGCCTCGCAGGCAGCAGACGTCACGCGGACAGGTCGCCGATGGAAGACGATGGCACAGGGCGGATGGTCAAACTAAACTTTGACTCAGCCGGGACAGCGATGAACTCAACTGGTGCAAGAGATTCTCTCGAACAACGGTGGGGTCGTGAGTCTGCCGAATCAAATTGAGAATGGTGACACCTCTGGTACGTAGTATTACCACTGTACTTGGAGAATCGTAGATCGGGAGCTCTGCCTCTGTACTTAGTCCTCGACGAGGCGGTTCTGATCTCGGCAAGTGTAACCATTTATGTAACTTAGGTCTTAGACTAATTTCTGCTTCCGAAAACTGGTATTGTGTCGTGAACTGGAAACGACGACGTCAGCCACCACGGTTCGAAAGGAGAGACGCCATGCATACCTTGCCATGTAGACGCTTGGTGTCCTCCTTGACAGAGTCGACAAGTTGCGTTTGGTACTCTTGGATGGCAGTGTTATGTAATCGTTTCCATGGTCTATATTTACTCCAGCCACAATTATCCGACGCGTGAGTGTGTCAATTACTGTGACACACTCACGCGCAGTAATACAGTAAACGGATAGTATGTACTAATTGGAATCCAAATGGGCTAACATTTATGACTCATACCGAGTGTTTACAGTATAAATACCAGAGCGTGGAAGCCACGTTCCTTTGTGCTCCTTGGTTTTATTTTGTTCTATGTGAGGAGTCCATCTTAGATTCTTCCTTGATCGTGTACTTACCTTTGTGCTTATCTTCATCAGAGAAGCACAGAATATGTCGCGACCCCTTCTCGCACGCGTTGGTTTCCCCAGGACTTCAACTCGTGTCCCCGACGACTCTAACGACTCGGAGCCAGATGGAGAGGAGTTCAAGCTCCCGAAAATGGCTTCCTTGGTCACTGTCATTGCGTATAACATAATGTTACAGGTAGACTCATCCGCCACATAACTGCCTCCTCTCGTATAACAGTTTATTGGGACAGATCTCCTTCTTTATCATCATCTCTTCATCAAGCAAATATGCGGAATACCTAGGGGGAACTGCAACATTCTCTGGCGTCGTCATCGGTATACCAACCTTGATTAGTGGTATAGCACTCGTTCCTATGACGAGATATGACAAAGGTACTAGATCGCATCTATCTTTATCCCATATCTCGGATTTAACATTTATATGATGCATGGGCAGGACGATACAAAACAGCGATGCATATAGGATGCTTCTCTGCCATCTTGGGGCACGTCGTATATGCAATCGCATATCGTACAAAGTTCTTGTACTTGATTCTCATTGGGAGGTGCTTGAGCGGCGTCTCGTTCTCACTATTCATGTACCTTAAACGGTACTGCACGGATCCCTTGATCGTCGGTATCCGTCGTCGGACGACGCTCTCCAGTTGGTTAGTGATCGGACAAGCTCTCGGAATGACTCTCGGTCCGTTCCTCGGCGGTCTGCTGTACAAAGTCGGGTTCCACAGCGACATATTTAACGGCTATACCAGTCCGGGTTGGGTCATGGCTGGCTGCTATGTGATCTTCTGGTTCATCGTAGCCAGATATTTCGAAGATGTGCCCATAGCACCAGAAAGAAGCTTGGAACTTCACGAAATAACGCCGGCGCCGTCCGCTTCTGTCGAAGAAGAGAGGGGGGAACAAAGCAGCAACCCCACTTTGCCTCAACCTTCTGATCCGACTAGCCGCCCCAGATCACCAGCGCAGGAGGAATCGTTGGCCGCTCAGTTTTCCCGCATCACACTTCCACAGTGGGGCGTCATTTTTTGCATGTGCTGGTTTTCTATGCTTTGCTTCTTCATATTGGGCTCCTGGGAGGCAACCCTCCCCGTGTTTGGCGCCGCGACGTCTTCTCTTAACTGGTCTCCCTATGCAGCAGGGAATTTCATCGCGCTTGGCGGAATCACCGCATTCCCGTTCTTGCTCACGAACATCGTATTCGCGCGTCGCATTCAAGACCGACACTTGCTCGCGCTCGGGACCGGACTGGGTATGTGTGGGCTCTTGGTGTTTGTGTCGCTCCTTTCTGCGCGCAAGGTAGTGTACGGTTCGTTGTTCGCGTGCTGGTGGCCCATCGCGCTCGGATTCAACCTTGCCACGACGGTGACGCTGAGTCTGCTGAGCAAGCAGCTTCCGCCTCACTGGAACAGGCACACGTCGATGGCGATTCAGTACTCGAATTACGTCGGGCGGTTGACGGGGGCTGTCTGGGGCGGATCGGGCATCGCCGTCGGCATGGAAAATTTCGTGGGGCTGGAAATTGGGCTGGTCGGCGTGGGAGGTGTTCTCTTCGCGACGTTTTGGAGAAACCTGAAGACGAAGACTGGCTAGATGGGTTGGTTGAATCCGCGTGTTGTGCAGAGATAACTTGGCGAGGAACGATCTGATTTGAGCTTGTGTAGGAATAGATGCCGGCGGTATAGTTTGTACGTGCAGTACGTGCTCTGTAGTCTGAGCCCTTATCAAAGATCACATTTACTCTTTGTTCAAGTGGCCCCCATCCGATCCGACTTTCAGTGCAGCAAAGACGGTCTATTGATTCTTTTGCTAGACCCAACCCTCACGCCAAAAGCTTCGCTCGCTCCTCTGGCAATACAATCTCATCTATGAGGTCACCCCGTTCGACGATGTACTCTACCCTGATGTACTGAAGACGTGAACTGACGCGCCTGCCGATTAGATGGTCCCTACTCTGTGTTGACATTGCCGCGCCAGGCGTTATCTACGCAGCAATAAATCTCTCCCACCGCCAGACTCAGATATGAATCGCCTTTCACACATCGTATGCGATCTTCGTGGACGAGACATCGGACCATTTTCACTTCAACAATTGTTCGCCGGGAACGCACAGGGAAACGCTGTGCTGGACACGTTTACAGACATCATCAATCAGGCCTCTGAGTCCCACTTACCAGCGCACCCTGTCCTCCGACATTGCAGAAGCTTTTCATAGAATTGCCGCGGGAGGTCCCTTGGGAAGTCCCTCTAAATGACTACATCGCCGTCCAGGCCATTCCCGAGATGACGCCGTTCATCCATAATGACAAGTGTGTATCTCTGTCTCCGCTGCCGCACTTTATTGATAGCGCCTCTTAGCGAAGTATTGTTCTTTTAGAAGAGTAAGTAGGCCCGGGCGAGACATACTTCTACACTTACTGGATACCACACGGACAACTTAGACCTATAGTCGCTATCGATCGCTCTGAGTTTCGGATTCGCACTAAACGTATTCTGAATCCTGTAAAGTCCCCTATAGGTACACGAAAAACAAACCTCAAAGGGAAACAAAAGGCGCGCAGTACTGTTTGATAGATTCCGAATTGACAGCAGTGCTGTGGATACGTCGATAGATACTCATCGATCGTGGGTGCTCGGTAATTGGCAGGGAATATAGAAGCGATCTGTCAATGAACAATAACGCTCCGCAGAAAATAACAGGCCAACTGACATTTCGTAGACCGTCGAACCACGAATGCTGTGGATTTGCTGTGGATAAATTGATAGATATTGATCGATTGTGGGTGCTCGGTGCAGGCGACATCAAAGCGAGGCGTCGCGGTATTCGGACTGTCGACTTTCGGAGGAGAACAATAAATGCATTGACAGTTCCGAGTCCGAGTCCGAGTCTAAGAATGGTAGACCACGTGTTCTGCACTGGTCAATCATTATGGGGTGGTTCAAGTTCCGATTCCCGAGGACCGACAGCTTACAGTATTTGAAGAGCGCCATCATGGTATCTGGTACAGAACAACCACGATGCCTCCTAGGACTCCCTGGAACCGTCCCGCCGTTCGCTCTGAGGAAGAACTTGACAGGGCCGTGAACAAAGCCGTCAGGCAATTTCACTCTGGTGTTTCTGCCGACCAGTTCTACGCCATTCTCCTCGCTGCCATCGTTCTACACTCCAATAATGAATTGGACTCGTATTACCTGGATACCGATGAGGCAAAGATGCTGATCGATTCCAACGAAAACTTGCAAAAAAAACTCACCGAGGCTTGGAACAAAAAGGAATATGGCGAGATTCGAAAACTCGGTGCGTGTCTTCATGTTAGTCTGCCCATTTTCTGCTAATAGATCGAGTTGTTCTTCTGCCAGAAATCCTCAAAATCCCGACACAGCAGCTAGAATTGACACAGGACGGGATAGGTGATGGCGTCAACACTCTGGGTGAGTTGCTCCGCGCCGTCCCACAGATGCATTAACGGACATTTGGTAGATACACAAGAAATTGGCAGAGTCCTTTCAAGCAGAGTACCGTGGTGTAGCCGTCGACGGCTTCTATGAGTATTTGACCCGCAACGAAGAACTCTTCAGGACTACAGAACTTCCTCGGTATTATGCGAAGTTTTGTTCAATTGTCCAAAGCTCAGGGACAGGTAAATCAAGGGTGATAACGGAGGTAAGTGACTCTGAGTCCAGCTGCGGTATCAAAATTGACGGAGTCACCCTCAGTTGAGCAAGAAAAATGTGGTAGTGATTTACATGAACCTGCGGCACACAGGAGAGAAGTTAACGTTCCCTGAGCAA
>JBBPOJ010000964.1:0-17948 GCA_038091395.1 Leccinum rimulosum
GCAGCCTGAGACGTGTCCGCTGATCGTTGGCGCAGGTCTCGGCGGGACCGTACATTGAATGAGCAAGGAGCGGGATGGGTGCGGTTTCGAGCCTGCGAAAGATCTCGTCGGGGGCTACCGCTATTCCGACCATGGCCTCTAACCAGTGCGACAGTGCAGTAGTTGGGGTCGTATGATATTGGGGGAAGATTTTGAATCAGGTTGCCTGCAAAAGACTGTTTGTTTGCGGTTATTAGGATCCAAAGTCTCCGCTTTCCATATCGAGTTCAAGATCTTGAGTCATATCGAACGAACGACAAAACGAAATAAATTGTCAACTACACAACAAAACCTCTACTTAGGTATCTTGCAGAAGCACTCTGACCGTCTTGAACAGATACGGGTGCAGCTCGGTTCGTTGGCACCCTCGCTCTCGCAAGTCACAGATAAATAGTAGAAAATACTTCTCGCCGCCAATCAACTTAGAATATGTGTGCCTCCCACGACGAGAATCTGTCAGAAGGACTGGTGACAACCTCCAAAAAACCATCGACCTCTCCTTAATAAAAAAACTACCTTGACCTTTTGGCTTGCGCCGACAACCCGACTCCAGTCTGTACTAAGGCGGCGTCCCACGTTAGTCTCGAGGACAATAAGATCAACGTCGAGTTTGATACCATTAGCAAGCGGATGAGGAGACGTGCATTAGAAGCAGTGACGAGGGAACGGCATGGGGACGATGGACGAAAAACAAGTGAGTGTTCTCTTTTCGACAGAGAAACGCAACCGTTATCGTGCCTTGGTTCATTGATAGCCAAAGTGGCGATGATGGCCAACAAGGATGTCCGACCGTTGTCCTCCGCGCTCTCATCCGACTTTTTAATATCAACGCAGGAGGTTCCGTAAAGTGCGGACCGCAATCCGACGCGAACGTTTTATCTTTGGTGAGTCGTCTCAGCAAGCGTGTATAAAGCTGTTTCTCTATGACTTTATTTCTGTAGGTACATCGACTTGACAAAAACCTACTCGGCGCTCCTCGCGAGTCTCTACAAGACGCTGTTCAACATTGACATGCGTCGACAAGCGGAGCAGGAGGAGGCAAATGTCAAGGCTGTCCTAACGAAACGAGAGCGCACGGATGTTGCTCAGGACGCAAGTCTGTTGACGCGCATGGAACGGGAGGTGTTGGCGGAGTGGGAGCGAAAACGGGAGATGCTGGACGTGTTAGAGATGCGGGTGGAGGAGGCGGTGTTTATTCTGAGGGATCTTGATTTGGGTGGTGATACGGATGATGCGTAAATGTATAGAACACTGGCGATTCAGGAGATTCAGGGTGTTAGATGACGACTTAACCGCAATTCGAATGCAATGCTGGAAGTTGGCCAGGGTGGGAAAGAGAGACTGGAGGTCCAGCTGTCAATTGTTGCCTGTGAGGATGGCGTCACCGAGCGATGTGTGGTGAGCGCGTGTCGAGTCTGAGATCCTCTTATGGAGTTCAAGGGTTAGTGCATTTGGAGCACACAATCAGAAGGAGGATCTACGGACGTGTACGACATGTAATAATTGTCTCTTGAATATGTCAATAGAAGCTGGTCTACAGATCGAGGATCACATTGCTATTTCAGTTCTACGAGATAATAATCAGATAGTGAGACCGGGAGAATATCTGACGAAACGATACGAGAGGAACCATCTTCTGGATCCTTGACTGATAGGTGGTTATCTTGCTTAGATACCACAATAGCGAAGTACTTAGTTCGTCCTCCAAATATACTACTCGCGCCTTGCAGCATTTGACTATGATCAGAAGGTGAAGGTGAAGGTGAAGGGCCGCACGTTCAAGACAATGTCTGTTTGCCACTTGTACGTTCTCGCGAGGATCATGTCAAAGGCTGATGGGGAGGTGAAGGTGAAGGGACGCACGTTCACGAAAATGTCTGTCTTGCACTTGTACTTCTTCGCGAGGAATATGTCGAAGGCTGACCGGGGGAGCATGAGCGGGGTAGAAGGTGACGGTGGAGGTAAAGGTGGAGGGCCGCACGGTCAAGACGATGTCCGCCTGCCACTTGTACGTCCTCGCTGTCGCAGGCTGACGGGGAGCCTGAGCGGGGTAGAAGGTGACGGTGGACGTAAAGGTGAACGGACGCACGTTCAATACGATGTCTTTCTGCCACTTGTACGTCCTCGCGAGGATCATGTCGAAGGCTGACCGGGGGAGCGTGAGCGGGGCAGAAGGTGAAGGTGAAGGTGAAGATGAGGGGACGCACGTTCAAGACGATGTCCGTCTACCACTTGTACGTCCTCGCGAAGGTTACGTCGCAGGCTGACCGGAGGTGCGTGAGCGGGGCAGAAGGTGACGGTGGACGTAAAGGTGAACGGACGCACGTTCAAGACGATGTCTTTCTGCCACTTATACGTCCTCGCGAAGATTAAGTCGCAGGCTGACCGGGGGTGCGTGAGCAGGGCAGAAGGTGACGGTGAAGGTGAAGGGACTCAGGTTCAAGACGATGTCTGTTTTCCACTTATACGTCCTCGCGAGGGTGATGTCGAAGGCTGACCGGGGGAGCGTGAGCGGGGCAGAAGGTGACGGTGACAGTGAAGGTGAAGGTGGACGGACGCACGTTCAAGACGATCTCTCTCTGTCACTTGTGCGTCCTCAAGAGGATCGTGTCGACGGCGGAGCTGGGGAACGTGAGCGGGGCAGAAGACGAAGGTGAAAGGCCACACGTTCGAGATGATGTCTGGCTGTCACGTGCAAGTCCTCGCGAGCGTTGTATCGAATGCTGACCGGGGTAGCGTGAGCGAGGGACGGGTGAAGGTGAAGGTGAAGGTGAAGCGACGCACGTTGAAGACGATGACTGTCTGCGACTTGTACGCCCTCGCGAGGGTTATGTCGAAGGCTGACCGTGAGCGGGGGAGCGTGAGCGGGGCAGAAGGTGACGGTGAACGGACGCACGTTCAAGACAATGTCTCTCTGCCAATTCTACGTTCTCGCAAGGATGATGAGTCCCTACATAGCCCTCGGAGATCTTGAAATCACGGTCAACAGTGAGTTTTCCTAATTTTTGGCCCAACCTTTCTTTTCTCACTAGAAAATTCGATCCAGCGATCAGGAACGTGACGGTGTAACTTGAAGTTCAATATCCAGAACGGCGTTCTAGGCTCGACGACGCAAGGATGAGCACAGTTGGATTCTGTGCATGGGATATCAATGCACATAGCCCTGTTACTCGCCTTCCCTTTCTATGTACTACAAGAATGGGGGCCGTAGTCTTCAAGGTGCATCAAACACGATCTAGACATTGTTGATAGGGAGCCCCCCATACACTCGAAGAATGCCTTTTGGAAGACAGGAGACGAACGTAATGCATTCTCCTCGAGGCCCTTACAGCTGTTGTGGCATGCATTGCAGACACACATGTACACCCAAGGACTTTCTTCAGTCCTTGGTAATGGGCGCCAGTCAGCTATCGGTGAATTCGAATAGTCCGATACTCTGACTCGGAGTATCATCCCGGATACAAAATAAATAATACATGGACAGAAGCCATATGGTGAGAATTATCAATAGTCTCCGAACCTGGCGCGGAAATCAACATGCTGCTCATGAACGAAAGAGAAACTTGCACTCACCGGTCCGGCATGATGAGCGGGGCAAGCAAACTCCACGTGTAAAGGAGCATGCGAACCCAGCTGCTGACGACGCGCATCCACATCGCTGTCTCGGAGCGTCCGATGTAGACGATCTCTTCTGACTCGACACTCTGCTCGGTCGACACCACATTCCTGTAGATGGCAGAACGAGGGATCAGGATAAACTCATTTAGGCAACATCGCAACATACAGGCTCTGTGTCGCCGCTCGACTAGTGGAATAGGCGATCGCGAGGAACGTAAAGACAGCGCCAAGGACGACCGCCGTCGTCCCAGTCGTACTCGAACGTGTAAGCGGGTTGCAAGACTCATGTGCATGATTGGTCACGGCCGACGTGATGAGATACGTGCAATAAGCCGCCACCATGCCAGACTGAGCGAGACCAGACCTTGGATTCTTTTCTTGCACCGCTGGGTGGATGGACACGATGGTGATGAGGATGCAAAGGGCAAGGTTAAACGATATGAAGAAGCGGTTGAGAGTGCATCCAGAACCGGCAAAGTATCCGTAGAGAACACCCATAAGAGATGGTTATGACGTACATCACAGCGGTAGAGCCGATGAGGATACATTGCCAAAGAGTCGACTCGTACTTCTCCCAGTTTTCCAGACAAGTCTCCGACCAAGAGTGGGCAAAGTCGACCAATAGAACGAGACCAAGAAGGATGAAGATAGTCGCACCAATGAGGGCGATGTAGTCCCCCCAGAAGATGAAGAAGCCGTTCGGAATGAAAAAAAAAGTGACGACAACCAACAACAACCAGAGCAGAACTTTGGGACCACCAGCTGGAGTGTGTGAATGAACGAATGGGTGGCGAGCGAGAGAGACCATCTTACCCATTCTGTATTGCTGCACGTTTATCTCTGGACTCCGTGACACCAATGAGGGATGAACTCAAAAGAGGGCGATTGTCATCTGGTGTAGGATGATGGGCGAGGGAGAGGGAGAAGGAGTGGTCCTCGTCGTCGTCACGTCGTGGACGGGGTTGGGCGTTGTTCGTCGTGGCGTGTCGTCGCGTCGTTCAGAGGTCGTCGCGTCGTCGTCGCATCGTTCGTGGTGGTGGTGCCAGCGCATTGCGTCGGGTCTTTCGTCGTCGTCGTCGTTGTGGCCATAGCTTGTAACATTGAGACTACTTTTGACAATTTTACAGAACGACTCGAACGGGGTTCGCCAAGCAGATACTAAGCACAAAAAGTGCCTCAAGTTGGATGAAACTTGCGACCATAAGGTGAACAATTCGCAGAACGCCACCATCTGGACCGTCGGGCCAGAATGGCGGGGCGGACGTCATTCATCCTAACGGGGCGCGTTTGTTGGCGGATAGATTGACCGAGAGGGTGGGCGTAGGCGCTTCGTCCGAGCTGGCCGAGCTAGAGAAAGTTTCGACGAGTGGTGGCGGCATGGCGCGTCGAGGTGAGGCTCCGGAGTAATTCAATGCCATACAATTCTTACCTCTCTTTTTCGAGGCCAAAATCGAAAATGAACACCGAGCCGCAATCTTCACAATGCTGGTCCGATCAGTGCCTAACTAAAAAGTGCCAGTGGAAATTCGACCGGAAACCTGGAACGAGATAGTAGGCGGGAGGTCAGACAATGTTTCCGCATCTGAGATTCAAGGATATGGTGGCAGTAACGGTTACTTACCTACTGCTACCAACTCGACCGCGACTAGTACTAGGTCCCAACTCGACTCACAAGGGGAAAAAAATGTGAGATTCAAGAAACTATCAAAAATCTTAGGCCGCGGCATACAAATGCGTGTGCCGTCCGTTTAGCGAAGTAAGGCTCGAGGGTCAGACCGGTCATGGCCTGAGTATACGAATGGGGTACTTCATATCAAAGGCATAGGATTTGATTGTAACTTTCTTGTAGATAATGAGTGGATGACGACTACTTGCTCTGGTAACCTAATCAGCGAGTTTGGCCTGACGACGAGGCTCTCACCATCTAGTGAGTCAGTCGTAACGAAATCTGCCGTGCTGTCCATCACTGACTCGATGTTGCTCACTGAAGCTTGATGTGGCTTATTGAAAGACTTGATACGCTCTCCAGTGAGGGTGAAATACGATGGGCCACCACATACCAGACAGTAGAAGCCGAGTCTCTCTTTAGCAAATCATTGACTCCCGCGTCACCTATTCTCTCATACTTGAGGGAGGGACTCGTATTCAAGTTCCTGTTCTTCGTCACTGGACGGACGTCGTCTCTCCGCAGGAGGTCCGGGTGGGCGAGCTTGAGTGGATATGTATGAGGCTGGGGGGCGGGTGGTGTTAACTTGTCAAAGGGCGTCCGAGTCGGCGGTTGGGCGTGCGGGCGATGATCGAAGGAAGTTCAAACGTTCAAACGTTCAAGTTTGGTTGGGGTCTGTCTACGACGGGAATTTGAAATCGGGCGTTTGAATGGGAAACTCTTGCAAGCTGCGGCTGCATCATGGTCGTGTCACCACTGGCAAGGGGTGGTAGTAGGCTAGCTTAGACTCGTGTCAACACATGAGATCGAACTCAGATGAAGAAAACTATGAGGAAGAAATATTGATTAATCACTGTCTGCCCACTCTGGATCAGTACCAACGTCATGCGAGTCAAAGTCCATTGTTTCTGAATCCTCCAGTGTAGTCTCCGCTGGCACATCTAAGTTGTCAGCAGCGCTATCATCATCATGCCAACCAAGTTCCTCTCTATCCTCCAGCATATATTCGTCCTCGTCACCACCTCCCGCCTTTTCAAATTCCATACCACCATTTCTCGAGACCGTGGTCACCGCCGGGCTGTCAATAACATAGTTCCCTCCGCTGTAGTCTTTCGAATGCGCGTACGTATGCCCGATACCTTCACCCCAATGATATCGAACGACCATGTCCCGGTCAACAAATCTATAGCAAACTAGTTAGAAATTTTGTTTGAGTGATACGGCAAGCAACCTTACCTGTTCACGCAATACTGTTTCCAGTCGTTTCCATCTTTAGCCATTTTTGACATCGCAATTCGATCGGGATGAAGGCGGCCAAGGTGGAACACTGGAATAAGGTGACATCCTCGAATCACGTCAGAGGGGTTCACGAAGCCAAAAGCGTCAGGCTTGACCATGGGGATGAAGCGTAGAGTGTCTAGGGTCAAGCCATCTTTGGCAGGCGATACTAGCTCAAACCATCTTACCCATAGAAATTCCATCCGACGTGCAACATAGTCCCTTGAATCGGGTCCTACGTAGACAACGTTGGCATGGAATATTCCAAGGACTCTGGCGTAAGAGTAAGGGTATTGACTCGGAGTTGATCTTGATAATAGCATGAGATCCCTATGGTCGGTGTTTGAATTGACGACATCTTGATTTCGTCGTACGTCGTATGTTGTGTAATTGATTTGCAGCAGGAAGTGACGATAAATCCTATTTCCCTTCAAAACAACGTGATTTAGCTGGGAAAGCGGGTCCCCATCCGCGTAATCAGCGTCATCTGATGGAGGTGGCGTGGACACGCCATGATCAGACCTCGCACGAGGCAATAGATGAGCCTTCAGTTTGAAGAGAAAGTCCTGCAGCAGAAGATTATTCGTCATAGTGTTATGGAATATTGATGAGTGGCAGCCGATGCCCACCTTTGTTGCGAGGTCATCACGAGTTTTGTTCACGAACATGCTCACGTCCTCGGGATGGTTTTGGGACATGCCGATATGGTGATGGCTTTCCGGAGTGTTGGTGATGGGATCTTCGGGGACGTGAGTGCGACCGATAGTCCTGGTATGAATAGCGTGGATGCGCGTTTGCCGGCGTTCCATCTGCGCCAATTGGGGTATGAAATTTTTACCGCTCGTTCGAGCGAACCTCTTCTTTCCGACTCTGTGTTCCTGCTCTCCCTGAAGCGATCAGGCGTGATGTCAGCTCTACAAGCCCTATTGACGGGAGATGCTTGGACTCGGACTTACCGTCTGTGTAGAATACGAATCTGTTGTGCCATAGAGACGAATCTGAGAGACGTAGTCCCCCAACGCATGCATCTTGTACGTTTGTAAATTTAATGTTTTCGGTCGGCGGGTAGAGTTGGACGAGTGATGTTGTTCCTTTGAGGGTCCCGAGAGTTGTAGTCGGACTTGACGGCGATGGCGGGCTTCAGCTTCCCTTGGCAACTCTCGGGTTGTGAATTGAGGACAAGTTTCGGAGACAAAGGTGCGCAGGTGGTCTCCGAGTGCTCGAGTTGCCATCTCGAGCACATTAAGGGTAGCGTCCGTATGGACCCGAAGCTTCGCGAATGCGTGCCAATGGGCGAGAGCACAAAGCAGCTGCTGAATGACGGTGTCGTGAGGTTCTGGGAACAGGCCGTGAAAAACCGGCATAGAACACTAGAAGCGGGAGGCGATGAATAGTGCGTGTTTTTAAGGAGAAAACCATCATACCTGTAAAATGTCTTCGTAGTTTCGAGCGGCCATTTGCTTCAGCTCGGACGTGTTGCGGGAAAATCTTCGAATTGTATCTCGCCCGAAGATAGGAACCTGTCGGAAGCTTGCCAAAGATCAATACTTGAAAATTCTGGACGAATCGCGAGGCCTCTTACCGTCGATCAAGCTCGTCTATCTGACTTTTATTCACACTCTCCAGGATCCTGAGTAAGTGTATCAAAACCGCCTTCCAAACACCGAGTTCGAATTCATGCAACAGGTCGACTATAAGCATCAAGAAAAAATTGAACCCCGAATGGGAGAGCCGCTCCGAAAACGCATTCTGTGACAATGCGTGTCCCATGCATTAGCCCCACAACAGCAAAGAAGGCCAACAATCGACTCACCACTGTTGGGACGAGCGATTCTGCCTTTAAGAGGCGCTCCACGGGCAGCGAATTGACAGCGTAGTTACTTTCATATATAAGCTTTCTAGATTCTGAAACCTTCTCGCGACGTTCCGACGTGTCAGCTCGAGCCAGAAGCATTCTCTGCGTCATGTCCAGCTCAGTGCCTACCAGTTCTACAGAATCCTTGGGTACCAAACAGCGGGGACAAAGGCATTTTCCGAGATTTCTTATGCATGCGATCAGGATTCTAGATCCAAGTTAATCATGTCAATAGAAGCACGTAGGAAACAACAAATAAAAAGAAAAGAAAAACGTACTTCTCCGGATAATCAGCGGAATAAGTGAAGATCCTTGGATAGAACCGACGTGCAATTCCGTCGCAACACGTAATAGCTATTCCATGTTCGTAGGCATGTACGAAGTCCTTGTCTAGGATCGTTTTCCATTGTTCGTGGAAGAACTCACGGTGACAGTGAGTATAGAATGCATCACTTTGATGCTTACCTCCGGCATGTTCCATGACAAAATCCTTGAAGTCGTCAGGGAGCTATTGTAAAAAGTCAGCAGTAGACTCTTGACCACACGGACACGAAGGACGGAACTCACCGATTCGAAGTAGGCCACGTGTGTGCACAGGCCATTACGGGGTTGGCCTCGAGCATACTTGGACTCATTGCCAAAGAATAAGTACAAAGGCCATAACTTTGCACTGCCAAAGTTAGTGAGCTGGGTCGCGTCCGATGCAAACATGAGGGCCACGACGACCCGAGGCAGGTCGCAATTGGGCTCTGGTGATGAGTTTTGCAGCTCGCGATGGGCCTGGAAGAATGTATCAGAAGTAAAGAGATCGCCGTAGACTCGGTTCTCTTGGTCCTTGTGAGGAGGGCGCCATCGAAGCTCATACGGATCATGATGAAAGAGGCGATGGTGTGATGGATCCGAAACCTTTTCTTGAATGACCGAGATTAGGCTCCGATGATAGAAAGTACCCGAGTAACCGAGCGGTCCAGGATGGGGGCAGCGGGAATGCATAGGGACAGAGATACTGATGGTCGACTTGTGCCATTCCTTATCTTCTCCGTCTTCATCTACCCACTCCTCCCCGTCTGTGAACATCTTCCCTCCGAGCTGGCGATCCACAGCTTTCCAATTGGTAGTCCTCACATCATCTGATCGAAAAGATTCATCTCCGATGATATGTAAAAGTTGCTTGAAGTCCGCCTGCGATTTTTGGCAACCTTGGTTCCAATACCACTGCCCAAGTTGTAACGAACATTGGTTTGGATACGGATGGTATGGATTGAGTTGTTTAGTGGTCGGGACAGTCGAAGGAACATGTGAGAGTGACTGCTGGACAGTGCTTGGATCGTGTGGATCGTGTGTGGGCAGGGAGGATGCGTTATACACGCGGTAAAGGCAGAATTTGTTGAGCTGTGTCTTAAAGGTCCGCCAGATTTGATTGCGGATGGATGCGATCGCGGAAGAAGCGGGTACTGGAGGATCGGCGACTGTGCTGACTGAGCTAGCTTCCGGTGGTGGCAATGGCATTGGGGGCTCGGGGAGTATGTCCCTGTATCTCGCAGGTAATCGACAATTTAGCCTCCGCGTTCGCCGTGTCGCAAGTGGTTCAGAATTGTCAGAGTGTTCTTGGTCACCGTCAATCACTGATCGTACATCGGGCTGAAAGAGGATGAGAAGTTGAGAGGGTTAAAGCATTCGTTACTCACGGATGGGTAAGACTGAGTAGCCTGATTGCCCTGAATCGCATTCTCAGAGTGGGCACCTTCACGTGGGGTACTTTCGGTGGGAGGGTCAACGTGGATATCCGACTCGCCGTGGGCTCCTTCAACCTGAGGAGTGCTACCGCGGCGACGTTTCTTCCGCTGGTATATCTCTTTTGCCTTTCCCAAGGCGGCGGCCAATCGTTTTCGGCCCTTTGAGCACTGCTTCTCATGTTTGGTGAGTGCTCCAGCGCTTTGGAGGTTGCGGCCACAAACGCATGTATGGGAACCTGAGAATGGGGGTATCATGTGAGCCGTCGCCCGAAAACCACTGGCACGCAGAGCTCAGCCACAAGAAGGCAAGGTCGAATGGGACAAGGATTCCGACTCGGAGCCTTCGGAACAGCGTTGTGACTCGGCTGGTCACAGTGTCATTTTCTGCAAGTCCCACGGAGTGTCATTCGATGACTCGGACGAGTCACCCACAGGGAAATGTGCTACTAGCCAACGGCAACTTGAGGCCTGTGGTTCATGCATACACGTTCCCAAAACGCTGGTAAGCAGCGCCATCCAAATCTATGCAGCACTAAGTTAGTCAACAAATGAGCAAGGGTCACACAGAGTCAATCGTGCGACGGGGCCAATGAATTGAAGTCGACTTGATTCAGGTTCGACTTCAAAATGTAAACTAGTAGTCAATACCAATACCGTCGCAACGCCGACGACTCCGCTTACCACTGACTCTGGGCAATGGGCTTGCGACGAACACTAGCAGGCTCTTGCTCGGGACGAGAGTGCGCGCCAGCGATTCACCAGGTACATCAGTAAGATATTCGAAGAAGTGTCGCTGGGAGCGTCCATTATTTTGTCTACGACACGACATAAGTGCTACGACACGATATAAGTGGCCGAGGACTGGCGGTGTCCTTGTGAATCATGTCCTTGGACTCCTTTAGCGTACGGGGATCGCTGAGCCCCCCCCCGGGTTTGATGTCTCTGTTCAGAAACCGATCATGACATTGCATTGATATAACCGATGTGCTGTCAGCATTGATCTTGGCATCCAATGGGCCAACTCTTAATGTTCGAGCTTGGCTCTCCCATGCATCCTTCGCCTTGCTGAGCTTCTCCCGCTCTTGCGACCACTCCTCCCGAACAGTGTCCCGTTGATCATCAACATCGTCCACCATACCCGTTCCTTGTGCATCCCAGTTCCTCTCAACACGTCAACCGTATCGGAAATCTGTCGATGCTCCTGTTGAAACTTTTGCGAATGCGAATGCGTCAATGCCTTGCTCGTATCATGATACCCGAGGTATGGTTGAGGAGTCGGAGGCAGCTGTTGCGTGGGTTGAGCTGAAGGTTGATGATGTGGCGGCGGCGGCCCGAACTGTCGGATAGTAGACACTATGTTCCGTTCCTTGAACCACGTGTCTATCTATTGGCCCGGTATCTTCCAGGACAGGATCAAAGAAATCCACAGGCTCGGTCTTAACGTCTGTAGGTTGAACCACAGGCAATATAGGTGTTACAATGGCCGTGCTTGATGTCGCGGCGTCCTTTCTCTGTACACTAAAAGGAGCGGATGGTTTGTTCTTCTTGAATGAGAGGGATGGAAGCGATGTCTCAGCAGCGGGTGGAAGTGGATTAGGTCCAGGGTGGGGGAGGGGGTATTCCAGCAGCAATGCGCCACTTGGTGGAGAGCGAGCTTCCAGCTTCGACGATATATTCATGGAATCGGATTCCACGAGGAGATCAATCCTTTGCTCTTGATGAGTGCGTACGACGGCAACCTTCAGTGGTGCGATAAGGCGAACGGTATCGAGGAATCGAAGGTTAGCCGAAAAGGTGTTTTGGCCACTTTTCTTGGAGATCATTCGCAAGAGTAATCAGCGACTTGCTCGGTCACCACATTGATCGATGGCATCAATGACGATGATCAGCGGCCCGATGCAGTAAAGATGCTTGCTGGGCTCTATGAACTGAGCCGCTCAACTTGCTCCAAGGGCGACGTCGACTACGAAGCATTTTGTTATCCTTCACAATCCCCCACATCGCGGATTTAATCTGGGCATCATGGTCCGAGAGGTTGTGTGCAATGGTGCTGAACAGATTGTACGACGGACAACGGAGGTTGGGTTCAGAGACTACCTCACAATGTGGACCCGCAGAATCGAGCAATCGAGTGAGCCACTGCAGACTTGCCCGATCCTGCCACGCAGGTGAGAAGGCATACTCTCGGTGCGTCGTCCTCAAGACTGAGAACATCGCAAATGTCGTGAAGGAACAGCTCGCGCGTCCCTGGGAGGCATCCTTTCCCTTGCGCATATCTAGCCCCGTTCGCATACAACGAGTCGTTCAGGTCGATGGACTCCGCTGTGCTCCACGTCAGCAATCATGCAGTCGCAGACTCAGGAGCTCGACGGACTTACCGACGTGTTCCACCTCATTCATCATACGAACACAGTGATCTCTGTCTGCATGGCAGCTCCTTCCAAAACGGTCTTCAGTTCTCTTAGCTTCTCCTCGTGGCTTAATACTCTTGCATCGATATCAGATGTTCGCGGTTCGGACCCCTGAAAATGGAGATCAGAGGTGGTCATTGTATAAGTGGCGAGTACTAACAAAAGTTCTTTCGCTTGGCATATTCGATGACGAAGTATCCACACTTCATCACCTGTGTATCATCAACGTGACGGTCTTTACGTGCATCTGAATGGACTTCAATGGTTTAACATCGTCAACGAACACGAAGACTGACGCATCGCTCCTGCTAAGTAAATGACGTGCTCGTCACGATTTTTCTGGTTCACGGACACCTGCGTGGAATATCGTAAGCGATCAGCGACAGCAATGACATTGTAGGACAAGACCTGGTTCGCAGCTGATATAACAGACAACGCCAGTGATCCGTAAGGACAAATCTCAGTGGTGTTCATACAATAAAGAAGTCCAGAAACAAGGTACTAACCTGTGCGATACGGCCACGATCTTGTTGAATAGCTCGATCCTCTGCAACAGAGAAACCCATGCAGCCTCCAATGTCTTCATCTGGCTCGCAAAGCTTGGAGCGGTATCGACCGCCGAGCCTAGGAGGCTAACCGTGACAGCTTGAGATGTAGAACCAATAGTAAGCGCGCCAATGACTTGGTTTGTTTTGGTGAAAGTATCCGTGTCTTGACACTCGTCAGCGTTTGCACCCTGAAGTATCCCAGTATGCTATGCGATTTAATCGTTATCGCCGAGAGTTTGTAACCGTCTGAGGTATCCGCAGGCAGAGGTTGCTCAAGCACTTTGATCGGAGCAGTCACATTGATAGTATACGACATGCGCAATACCTTCTTACCGCCATCCTTCACATTCTCCAATAACTCGCCGAGGGCACCCTTGAGGTGGCCGGCCTGTTCGTCCTTTCCCAAAACGGTGATTCTCGTAAACCTTGACACGGAGGACGGAACGATGATCCCTGTCGTTGATCATATGTAGCTCCTTGGCGATGGATATATACGCACAAGAACATATTTACAAGAACGTGGCTAGAATATCCGAGTCCGAGTGACTGACGTCTGAAAATCCTTTTCAGCAATGGGATATGTAGTCTACATGTATGTGAGGGCCTTACCGACATGATGTACTTCTGTCTTTGCTTCCGTTTTCTTTCTACCCATGTTTTTGCAGCGAGTGTGAACGAGAACGAAATCCGAGAAGATTACGAATGCGTGACACGTGACAGAACCAACCAACCTTGATCGTGACTAAGACGGGCCACTTGGCAGCGCCTCTATCTATTGGACCATTTACTATGATAGTATCGGTGCCTTCGTTCCCGTTAAACAATCACTCGGTTCTTTCCTTTCATGGCTCATCCTTCCTCACTTTAATACTCGCTTCGTTCCTGATCGATTCTCTCCCCAGGCTTCCCTTTGACTGGGAGCCTTGTTATACATCTCCCTTCCCTCACCCTGACTAGCGTTCGTCTTCTTTACGCACGCACTTTTGACTCTTTGGATGCCTGCCATGTCTACAAGACATTCCTCGAGCCCTGGCTCTCGAAGAACGAGGCGATGCCATGGCTTCTTCCGCACAATCTAATGCCTCTTTTGTCAGACTCGCTTCGCCGCCGCCGTCGACCTCGCTCGCAGTCAGTTGAACAAATCCGACCAGGAAACGTCCAATGGAAACGCTCACGGGCCTCTCGACCACCTCAAGAGTCTCATTGCCGCTTTCGTTCTTAAGGATGCGAATGATTCACACGTCGATACCGCTGCATATTAGCAAGTCCGTACTCGTCCAACTCGGTTTTTTTACTTTTATCTCAATAACATGTATGTCCGAGGTTGCAATCAAACAGACTAGTCATAAACTATGATCCAAGTCGGTGCCTTTTGAACGGTGCCAGTCTTCGTCGCTCGACGTGTACTCCATGGAGATACCGCCATCAGCATCGCACTGAGATATCCCGAGCCATCCGTCATCCATTACAGCTCTTCTTCGCACGCTCTCCATACCCCAACGTTCAACCATCACTGTCCTCGCCGCAACTGCTCTCGAACTCGTTGCCTTCTCTTCTGTAAAGTGCTTCTCGACTCGCCGGACAGCACATCGATTTGCTTGCGGACATCTTTCCCATCAAACTCTTTCACGGCCTTTCTTCAATGCCGATTTGTTGTAGTTGCCGTTCTTATGTACTTTGCTTGGCGCAATGGTCTTCAACAGCCGTTCCACTCCCTCAAACAATTCCTGTATGACGACCATGAGCTCGCATACAGCACAAGCAAAGGAGCCGACCCACGATCAACTTGCCAAACGGTCTCCGAAGCACGATCCTGACATACGCCGTCAAGTTCTCGTTCAAGTAGATAGCCTCAGCTTGCTTCAAGAACCCGCTGATCGATCTGCTTTCCAGCTGCGAGATATCGGCACAAAATAATGCATGTTTTCTGTCCTCGCGTCGGTCATTCATCTGCATCCAAGACGTCCCTGCGCACGAAACTCACCGACGATCAGCACATGGTAGTTGAGCTGGCCCTTCTCGAACATGTCGTGCACGATTATCTCGTATGCAGAGTCGACATAGACCCCTCCAGCCCGTCTACACCGCCTAGCTGCTGCTCGACATGGCTCACGTAGATTGGAAAATACTTGATAAAGTGGGCCACGCCTTTGCGTTTCTTGCTCGTCAATTTTGTCTCGTTGACCATCTTGATTTGCTGATTCAAAAGCATGTAATCAAAAGCCTTGATCTCATTTAGCACCGGCCTGCTTACGGTATGACGATCAAGTGCTCTCTGCAACCGTAAATGCTGCTTGTCTAATGTGTGCAGAAGAAAGACATTGCCGCGGTCGTCGGCATCAGTGAGGAAACATAAGCGATGGCCCCGACCAATTGCCTGTCTTCGAAACTTACGCCGAAAGAGGCACAAAAATCCACAGAAATTTGTGTCAACCACAACATCAACCCACTGCTTCATTGGCTAAGACCAGTATAATCAGCAAAGACGAGTATAATCAGCAAAGATCCGACCAGCATCGTTGATTTGGAGAAAGTCTGCAATGAAATCACCTTCGCGATAAATCTGAGGCGTGATTTGCTCCAGAATTTAACCGAAGGCCTGCATCCGAGTACGCACGAAATCAATTTATCACATCTATCAAAGACACGAATGTCCGCTGCTCCATATTCTTCACCAACTTAACGTGGAGAACTGGACCATATCTTACTTTGCTCCATGTGTTCCTCGGGAGCCTTCTTCAATAGATCGAGAATAGATCTTTCATCTGGATGCTGTTAAAGTAAGCCTAGCAAACACTGATGGATTAGAATTAGAAACACTCGCCCTAGATCACGTACAGCTCGAAATTTTGAATACAGTGTTTTGTCCATCTCTTTTAGATACAAGAGAAGACCAGCGTATCTACCAAGATAGGTCTCCACGCCTTGGTGGTTGAATATGATCGGACGTCCACGTCACTTTGGGGTCAAGTAATACCGTCATTGTCAGCAAGAATGAACCTGGACTTAGAACGGTAAAAGCCACCCGCATCCCACAGCCTATGAAACTGGTCAGAACAAAGGAAGCATCGTCGTAATGCACTTACGTTTCAATAGACCTTGTAAGAGAATATTAAACTGTCCATGGGGTCGACCTTGCCAAGAGCATCGTCGAGGTATTGGACGACGATGTTCACCCGGTCATCGAATTCCAAGAAGGAATGAATGTTGGCCGAGTGACTGATGCACTCGAAGTACGAGGCACGTCAGAGGATGGCTTAGTGGGTGTGTGGGTCAGACTCGAGATTCAGGAGAATGCCTCGGAACTTGGCGAAGAAATATCCATATCGATGATGATCAGTTGCCAGTCGCTTACACCCAAAGCTTAGAATGGTGTCTTCAAGTTCCTACCTAAGGGCCTGGCCAATGGGAGACTAGCCCACCGATCCGCCGAGATCTGTCTGGCTCATATCCAGCATCGCCGTCGCAGACGTGCCCGATTACGAAGCGTACGTCAAACGAAAAACGTACAACCTGGTGCCGTGAGGGTTCAATGGATTTATTCTTTACCGATCAGTGGCGCAAAGAGTCATTGAACCATTTCAGTACAGAAAAAATAAATCGCCGCCGCCGTCGCCGCTACGCCCACACCCTTGAACGGGAATATTAGTCAAATCGACTGCGGCCAACTTACACCAACTATATAGAGGCAAGGAAAAAAATGAGTGAGTCATACACATGGCCGTCTTATCTGAGCGCATCTTCTCTACTAAGACTGTTCGGGGAAACGTGGGTTCAGAATCCATACTCTATTGGTTCCCTCAGCGTCGGCAGGGAGTTCTTGGCACATTCAATATCCAAGAGCGGCTGCAGCAGAAGAGGATACGACAGATGGTCGACGCGCGACCGTTGGTCGCAAGGCGCTGGACAAACCAGGGGATGGGTCTGAAGGAAAGAAGGGGGGAGGAGGGAGGGAGGGAGGGGCAGTGGAGACTACAGTTCTCTGCCGGATTTATTTCTCGTGGAATTTGCAGGTAATGTGGTACGGGAGGTGGTGGGGGTCCTGAAGGCATACGGAAGGGACTCAGGCCCTGACGGAAGAGGCAAGCGATTTGAGAAAGCGACAGGAGGCGAGAAAGGCAGTGACGTCTCGGCGGATGGCGGTACGTCGGTGTCTGTTTGAGGGATTGTGGTGAGAACGGTTTTTGGGGGCATTGCCTAGCAAGTTACCAGGTGGATCATCAAGGCCATCGAGCTGGAGGGAAGCATCGACGGGAGAGTGGAAGAGGTCGACGATGGCTCTGATAAATGTGGCCTGTTCAATCGCGTTCTCTGACCTGTACGTCCTTGCGACGGTTATGTCAAAGGAGATGGACTACCCTGGGGAGCGTGAGCAGGGCGAAAGGTGAAGGTGAAGGTGAAGGGACGGACGTTCAAGACGATGTCTGTCTGCCACTTGTACGTCCTCGCGAGGATCATGTCGAAAGCTGACCGGGGGAGCGTGAACGGGGCAGAAGGTGAAGGTGAAGGTGAAGGTGAGGGGACGCACGTTCAAGACGATGTCCGTCTACCACTTGTACGTCCTCGCTGTCGCAGGCTGACGGGGTGCGTGAGCAGGGCAGAAGGTGACGGTGGACGTAAAGGTGAACGGACGCACGTTCAATACGATGTCTTTCTGCCACTTGTACGTCCTCGCGAGGATCATGTCGAAGGCTGACCGGGGGAGCGTGAGCGGGGCAGAAGGTGAAGGTGAAGGTGAGGGGACGCACGATCAAGACGATATCCGTCTGCCACTTGTACGTCCTCGCGATGGTTATG
>JBBPOJ010000965.1:0-17945 GCA_038091395.1 Leccinum rimulosum
GTACAGCACCCAAAATCTGAGCAAACATAACCTCTACACTAATGGGGTTAGTGGTGGTATCGGTCGGTAAGACATTGGGAATGTAGGACATGGTGGTTTCAGGTCAAGGGTATTGGGGACTCCGGGAGAGTATGACACGCAGTCGTTCTGTACAACGTGTAACTAAAGTTGGTTGCATTCATGCGGCGACCCCACTATAAAGCCCGTAGCAACATGTCCCAATTCGGTACTGCTTCGGTTCAGCGCATCATAAGTTCGGTACAAGTCTCGGCCTCGGCTCGGACAATGACTCGGAGCAGATGAACAGACTTGATAAGCAATCAATACTCCACCGTCTGCGATAGCGCAGACAGATTGAGAGACCCCGATCAAACCCGGTGACCCGTATTAAACTTACAATCATGTAACGTTTCTCAGACCAGAAGCCAATCAGCAAAACCAGACCGCTGATGGGCCTCGGCAAGTCTGCCTTTGGTCAAGGTGTCTTAGCTCACATGCTGTAAGAATCCACTCGTGCGTGCCTCCGCCAATCGGAGAGCTCACTAGAAGTGCTGAGCGGCCTTTCATTCCTGGCAGCTGCCACTGTGACGAGATAACATTTCCATACAAGGGACAAGGCTTGACGTTACCGCCTCTTTCTAACGTTACTCGTCGACTAAGATATCGAGACGAGCGGGCCACGAGGACAGAGGGGAAGCGATATTCCTATTTCCGATTGCCTGTGGATAGGCTACCTCGGTTAACCGGAGGACAGTCGTTGAACCGGTCGGCTCACGTCGACGACGACCCTACCACAACGGATCATACACTTCTCAATCACCAAAAACCATACCATAGAAATCCTCCACCCGTCAACGTGCTAGTCATCCGCAAACTCCATCGCCTGATATTTTCGCGCTTTCTTGTACGGATTAGCCAACGACGCCCCCTTCGGTCGACGAACAGAAGACGCCGCTTCCAAAGAGACACGCACACACGTGGAGGTCAGCATGCGGCATTGGACTGGCGGAGTAACCTTGGTCGGAAACTTACGCGGCTCGGCTGAAGGAGACTTTGATTTTGCCTTTTTTGCTTTCACTTGTGCGAGTTCTGCTTCCAATGACGCGATCTTCCGTCGAGCAGCGTTCGATTCGGGTTGAGCCCCGTCGTCGGATGGAAGCGGCGCTACGGGTTCTGATTCAGGGACGTACGATCTCTTCGGGCGAGCCTGAGGGTGCACACGTGTGACTTCCATGCATTGCAGGGGGCATTTGTCAATACCTCAGACAATTAGTATCCAACCGAACTACACACCTGATTCGCGAGACGGTCCAGCGGTCTGGCCAGAAAACGCAGGGGGGTGCAGGCGACAAGCGCGAGACTGTGCTTGCATTGCAATCTTGGAAACTAATCGTCATCCACCTGCTCGAAGAAAATCCACGTTTGCATACTGCACTGAAGATGGTTGTCGCGTGCGACGCTGCCTCCTTGGCGGATAATTCGACCAAAGGGATGTGAACCGGTTTCTTGAACGCGGGTCCTAGCGTGAGCTAAAGCATGCAAATGATGAGTCAAGAGGGAGATGAAGACCAGAAAGGATTCACGTTTATCTTGGCTCCATGGTCGGGTGCCCAGTCGCCTATACACAGCTCGCCTTTCACGAATGCCTCGGACAAATTGTGAGCAAAGTTTTCGAGGACTTGGGAGCTCCTGTTTGAACCCTGCAAGACACAGAGCATAGCCATGATCAAGGCATCGGAAGTTGGCTATCAAACAACGGGAAACGGAGTGCCGGGACGAACGACAAACTGGGCGATATCTTTCTCTGACCACGATCCGCGCCACCACCTCCCTTCAGGCCCTTTGAGGCCGACGTACACGTTGCAGGCGGACTCAGTGACGGTGGAGAGAACAACGAAGCGATGAAAACCTTGATAGATGACTTGTATCAGCTCATCAAGACATCCGAAATGAGAGAGGAGGTCCATCAAGTTGCCACGAATGACAGAGGATGAGTGCGTTGAAACACCGCACCGCCACTGAAGAGCACCGGTCATTCGGTCCGAAATCCCGAACGACATCTTCGGTCCGAAGTTCCATCCATGCCTGCCCACTCACGCAATTCAAACACCAAGAAAGCAGTGGGTACACTTGTCCCCGCCGGATATGGTCGTGGTTACTAGTTAGTGGCGAGAGAAATTGCCAAAATCCACCGCCACATCAACTTCCAAGTTTCAGCGGGGATACGATCGATTCAGATCATTGCCAACATTGTAATCACGGGCGAGCGAGCGGACCACGTTGACGGTCGATTGTCACCGCCAGACATTCCGGTCACAGTCGGTGGAGAAGAAGTGACATGATTCTGGCCACATCATACCCCTCCGGGTGTTTTCACTACTAACTTGACGGTAGACCACGCCACACTTAGCAGTGCCCTGAACGTGTATGATCAACTTTGCGCCCAGTCATATCTCAAAGAATGGTCGCAGGCAGCCATCAAAAATTTAATTGCTCAATGTTTCAAGTTTCGGCCAACAGAAACCAACATCTTGTCCATTCTTCCAAATGTGGCACGACGTCAACTGCTCCGACGTCAAGTTACTAAGTATCCGTTGGATTGGGTCTCGCGCCGGTCCGTTTCCCCATGAGCTGAATTTATAATCCACATCACATTGACAAAAATCGCCATAGCAAGATCAAAAGACATGAGATCCACACTTGTCATCGCATGATGAATCCCATCATCAAACTGTATCCATAATATCCATAATATCCTCTGGATATGCGATCTTTGTCCATGCATGCCCGTGGCTAAAGTGGTAATGAATGAGATTCCGAGTGACTCACGAGGTACGTTCACTCGCCCGCGTCCCGACCAACTTTTCAAGGCGCATCAACCGGGTTCCAACTAATACCCCCAGCTTTCCCAGCATCAAGCCCATCCAAAAGTACCACGTCCTCCGAATCGAGCACAAAGTCGTATAACTCTGCATTCGACCTGATCCTGTCCGGAGTAGCCGATTTAGGGAGGGGAACGAACCTTTGTAGAACAAAGTTGAATGCGACATCGAGCCGATGATGAACGAGGCGTGAGACGCACCCTTTCTGCAAGGACCACCTGAGAAGTATCTGAGCGGGATCCCGTCCGTACTATATCGACGTAGGTCGTGTAAGATGCAGGTGCAAAGCGCTTCGATGGCGATCGATCCAAACCTTCTTCGCAATCGACTGAATCACCGAATTGTCCATCTGGCCGCGTAAAATAGGGCAGTACGCTTGCACGACGATCCCGTGCGTGCGACAGTAGTCCACGATTGGCTGCTGTTGGCACAGGGGGTGAAGCTACGTAACGAAGTCAAGGTTATCTCCTGTAATACATAGCACTTTTGAAGAAAATAAGAACAAGATGTACCTCGATCTGATTGACAGCGGGCATCTGCAGTCCCGCGTCCTTGATCTCGTCGAGATGTTTGACGCCGCTAGATTCCCAGCATGAAATCAATAAATACGCGTTGGGGAAGAAAGACCGAACTAGTTCGAGACCCCGACGGTCCTGATCTTGCCCGCCTTCTGAGCGTCCAGCAAGGCACGATAGGTTGCCAAACGTCGCTCCGTGCCCGAGAAGGGATCATGGATCAAAAACAAGTCGATATAATCTTTTCCGATAGCCAATAGGATCACAATATATGAGTGAGCTTGCAATCGAAAAAAGACCGATTCGCCTCGCTCACCGAATCCGAACCTCTCGAGTGATTCATCGACGCCCTTGAGAGTGCTCTCGTAACCGTGCGTCTTGCTAACACATTTCGTGGCTTCAGGGCAGTGTGCACCGCATCACGACAACGAACAACGAACGAATAGGAGCCGTGCGAGGATGATCACATGATCAAGTAGGTGTTAGTACGCAAACACCAACCGTTAGCAACGGTAATGAAATCACAACGAGGTACAGAAACCGAAAAGCGAAACGGAAACGCACTGATGAACACCTGCCCCCGCTCGAGCCCGCTCTCCCTGACAGCTTGGCCGATCGCAGCTTCGTTCCTGTATGCCTGTGCCGAATCGACGTGCCTGCCGGGAAAAAGTAAGTAAGCACAGGGAGATCCGAATTGAATTGTGTGATGAGCGCCGAGGGCAGCCGCGGGCAGCCGCGGGCAGCCGCGGGCACGACGCGCAAAAACAAGTCAGTGAAACGCGATGCAAAGTAATTGAAACGACCCATAGTGTCCCTAAAGAAAGGGACGTACCTATACCCAGCCTTGAGCGCTGTTAACACGGACGGGCGCGCATCGTAATTCTGATACACACCAAACCCGAGGAGGGGCATCGCATGTCCTGCCAGTCAAAATCGATCAGATCGATCATTATATTAGGTGGGCCGCAAGTCGTGCGGTCAGTTTGAAGTTCAAGGGCGGCGAATAAGAAAAGAAAAGAAAAAAAAGGTGTATCACGCCATCCAAATTACAGTCCAGGCCAGCCCAACGAGTAATCACCTGAATTCAAAGGATCGAAACTCTAAATTTAACATTTACCTGACGTCAATCGGACGGTGGATTTGATTGTAAGCGACATTGATAGTGTTCTTCGCCAACTCGCAGTGTTGTCGTTGGTTTTGAGATAAAGTTCGAGTTACCTGTACGTAGCAATGTCACGGTGTGTGGCTGTCCTTGCGGTGGGTCAATGAAAGGTTGGGAGTCACAAAGTCGTGGGCGGCTCCGAGCGTCCGGTTAAGGGTCGCGAGAAAGTTCACCGCGTGGCCCTGTCGGAATCCGGAAGACGAGTTCAGATCATTCTACTCCTGCTCAAGGAACAACTAGGTCTTCACGCTGCCAAGGGATTGCTGACCAGCGATTGACAGCCAAGGATAGGGATGTGATATTTACCGAGCCGGAGTTGCCTATCAGCATCAGCTGCGTGCTGCAAGTTCCTAGTTATTACTTACGACATGCTCCGAGGCACTGCCAGTAACTTGACGGGCGGAACTTTTCGAGGGGTGGCTATTTCCCCAGCAACTGTGAGTTGCATCATTATCATATGAATCGATGGATGCTTCGATGTGACCGCGCGGCCACCTTCACGACACCACACGCACTTGGCAGTGGCCCAGGTCGGAATTCCAACTCAAAGGGAGCCATAGCATACGATCACATGAAAAAAAGGAAGGAAGGAAATCAAAGAATTGAACGGCAAGAGAGCGCAGACACATGACATGCGTTCAGGTCTCGTGTGGTGGAGCCCGAAGCAACAAGGTACCTGCAGAGCACTGCAACGCCTCAAGCTAGTCATCGTCCATGTGGTCGCCAAGACCTGCTTCTCTCTGCCTCGCAACCCTCTCCCGCATAACCTTCCTCGCATTCTGTGTCACCGGCGAAAGCTGCCCTGCCTCGGCCAGTCCTACCAACAACGCGTGAACGAGCCCGATGTGATTGTGACGGCGAAGGCTGTTTTCGAACTGTAGCAAGGTAACGAGTTTCCATGTGAGCCTGTCACCATCATCCAAAGGACACGAAAAGACAATACGTACAGCCCAACGTTCGCGTTTTGAGTTTTCGTTGCTGATCCTTACAAGAACCTGGCCAGCTTCGGCACCACTTCCATTTTGCTGCAGATGCTCGAGTTGCGCTGTGAGACTAGGCAGAGGATCGTCGCGAAGCGCGAGCAAACTAAATTCCAGCTGGCAGGGGGGAAAAGGGGCGGAAGTCAAATTCGAGGAGCAGGGGTATCCACAAGCAAGGAAGTTCGCTTACCGCTCCAGTCGGATATGTGCTTATCCGATGCTCGATCACCTCTCTAATGATAATAGTAAAGCGGACATTAATCCTTTAGAATACATAAAAATTTCGAAGGCAGGGACACAAACACACCTTGCCTTCTTTAGCCAGCCTTCGCCAGATTCGTCATATTCGCCGTGGCGAACAGGATATGGTTTCAGTCCGTCCAATTCGTAGACACTACCCATAACTGGAACATAGACAACGAAATGATAAGCGTCTTCTTTCTTCCTCGGTAGCCCAAGGCCGTCCAGTGAGATAGCACTAGGCGGAGAAAGTGCGTTATGAGCTTCGCGTAACCAGTCCGCGCTGGTCACCGCCATTCCGCATGTTTGTGGATCCATTCCGGTTGTGAAACTCATGAGGTCAGCAAGCTGCGGTCCAGAAGGGAGCGAGGGTATATTTCCTAGCGCATTTATGACCGCGATGGTTGCGCAGGCGTTGTTCACCGTCTGCTGTGCAAAGAAGCCGGGGAATTCAGCGTCGTACTGTACGGCGGTGCTGTTTGGCTCGCCGGCGGCGGAGGGAAGCCATTTGAAGAGGAATATCAGTGCGTGAAGCGGTTGCAGTGCAAAAAGCGCTTCTGGATCGAGAGAATACAGGTCGTCCACGATGTACGGAACACCGAGCGTTTTCAGGAGTTCGCTGAATGTTGCAAGGAAATTTGGTTGGGTGAAAACGAGTGTGCGTTGGGCTGAAGACGTACGTGAAGACGCCTGGATCAGATTCTGTAAGTTCCCAACCGCTGGAATCTTCGTCAGACATGATGAAAACTGATGAAGAAGTTGAACGACCAACTTCAAGTTTTTCGACGCGTCAGAGCCACGTGATCGATTATTTGGCAAAGGCTTTAGATCCAAACAAACAACTCAAACGAAGATGTCAGAAACTGCCGACGTGGCCATCGAATCTCCTCCTCCGGTCACAGATGCCAGGGCAGGAAACAGAGAAAGGTTCGAGCTAGAGCTGGAATTCGTGCAATCACTAGCAAACCCTTACTATCTGCACTCTCTGGCGCAACAAAATATACTCGATCAGCCCGCGTTCGTCAATTACTTGGAATATCTACAATATTGGCGCGAAAAGGACTACGCGCGCTTCATACAGTCGGTCCGGCTTAGTAGATTCCTTGATACTGACCCGATGATCATTCTGGAAGTTATCCGCATGCTCTGCACCACCTAGAATTGCTCCAGCACGCCCGCTTTCGGTCAGAGATAAAGAAAGACGAGTGGCGAGAGTATCTCAACCAAAAACAGTTTGACCACTGGCGAACGTGGTAAGCTCTGCAGCGCTGCTAGTGCCCTCAGATATCACATGAATCCGGTTCACAGGCGAAACTATCCTACCGCACCAATTCCTTCCGAGCCTCCACATGCACAGGAACCCAAGAAGCGCGATTGATAATGATATCTCTAGCCCTTCCATCGATTTGGGATGCAGCGGTGGTCGGTCAGCGGGCCGAAATGGACAGAGACCGGGGCTCGTCACTGATCAGATACGATTGTAATGATATATATGTACTTACATGGTAGTCCATGTTGAGATGATACGAACGAGTCATGCAGTTCACACGCTGTCCACGTGTCCATGTCGTCTCCCTCCGAACACGAATCAATATTGTCCTTGGAGCTCGACGATCAAGATGCAGTTTCAGACGGTCACATTGCATCTCAGGAAGAGAAGAAGAGATTTTGGTGGAGGAATGCGCTCATCAACGCGTTCTTCATCTTGACATGGTACTTTGCACCACCTCACAGTATTTGTCTCGACTCCAACCACTGTTCGTCCAGGTTCCTTTTTGCGACAGTGCTATCCGTGTACAACAAATGGATGTTTTCAAAGGACCACTTCAACTTTCCATACCCGTTATTCGTAACAACTATCCACATGTGCATGCAATTTTTGCTGGCTGCGCTACTTAAATGCACTTTCTCGAGAAACTTCAAGTCGGATAAACGACCTACGTTGCGCAGCTATAGGTGAGCAAGGCTGCTCTGAAACATCATCTATTTGATACCATTTTTGCAGCCTCAAGGCCGCCCCTGCCGCAGTTGCGACTGGGCTCGACATTGGACTGTCCAATGTCTCTCTAAGGATCATCAGCCTATCCTTCTACAGTATGTTATTCACGTCATTCGCGTGGTTCATCGGCTGACAGCTGACTGCCATAGCCATGTGCAAGTCCTCATCACTCATTTTCGTCCTCCTCTTTGCATTTCTGTTCCGACTGGAGACGTTCTCCGTGCGCCTCGTCGTCGTAATCTTCATCATATTCGCGGGTGTGCTGTTGATGGTTGCCTCAGAAACCGCGTTCGTCCTGTCTGGATTCCTGCTCGTCATCTTTGCGAGCGTCTGCAGCGGCATCCGGTGGAGCTTCACGCAACTCGCGATGCAGGACAAGTCCATGGGGCTCGACCATCCCCCGTCAACGATATTTTGGCTATCGCCGGCCTCGGCTCTCTCGGTCGCCCTGATCAGTGTCGTCTGGGAAGGGTGGATCACCGTGTTTTCGACCCCCTTCTTCGCCACCCCGGCTTCAACAGCAAACACGCTCCTTATGCTGGTCGCACCAGGCATCGTTGCCTTCTGCATGGTCATGAGCGAGTATTAGTACGTCCGTCGAGGTTACGTTCTATTCTTGCCTACACCACGAGGCTGACGACAGATTCGTTTTCTTTTCTTTTTTCCAAGCATCATCAAACGTGCTGGAATTCTCCCGATGTCCATTGCAGGGATTGCCAAGGAACTTGCGACCATCACGATCTCTGCTTGGTACTTTGGAGACAAATTAACGCCAGTTAATATCACGGGTGTTGCTATTACTTTTTGTGGTTAGTCTTCATTCTTGCTTCGAATACATCATCGGCTGACGAGCGAGGTGATAGGTATTGCCCTATTTACGTATCACAAGTATCGCAAGACCGTCGACTCTGACGTCGTTCTTGATGAACACGGCAATATGATACAATTCATTGATGAAAATCTGAATGGCGAAGCAACGGCATTTGACCGTGATGTGGAGCTGACTACGAGATTACGCGGTGCCAGAGCCCTGGGCTCTTCGGTACGTCCAAGCAGGCTAACTTTGTTGGCGACCGATTACTGAAGCGAGCGCCACAAAGACCCAGGAGAGTGGCAATGGAGATGTCCATCAGCACCTTCTCTTCTCTGACGAAGGGCTTGGCGAAGGGGAGGAGGATGCCGAAGAAATTCGGAGCATGAGGAGTTCTAAGCTAAGATGGGACGAATGAAGCGGACTAGGTGGGGCGGAGAATATGGATGGCTCTCGTTCGACGCTCGCCGAGTCGTTCACCCTGGTGAGTAAGGTTTGACAGTATACTATGGAGGAGATGAATTCATAAACAATCATGCTGGTCCAGTTTTTCCTGTAGCGTTCATATGCCAATAATCTGCGTGTTGACGGGGATTACGTAGGGTACGCAACTCGAATGCTGTCGGATGTACCGTACCATTGATCCGACATTTGAATACTTACAGCCCGCTGAGGGAGATTGTTTCCGTCGACAGCGGAAATACTCGGCAATCGCGATGGAGTTGAACCGCTGCGCACTCGACCGCTCGAACTTGTCGAGTTTATAGTTTTTGCTGCGGCAGTGCCAGGGCGGCCATCCATGAGTGGAACACGGCCCATTCGGCCTCTGTTGCCGGAAATGCCATCGATTTAGTTACGAGGCACAGCCAAACACTTTGGGCCGACGCTGGAAACAGTGTGAAATCCAGTGAGTTTGGGAATGGAAGCGTCCGCCCACACGGGCACACACACACACACTGGGAGTCTGGGACCATTGGGATAAAGCATGGATCGAGGCCCGGAGTTCCCATAGGGCAGGCCAGCATAACTCGTGGCCGAGAAAAAAAAACACCAAGGCGGCCCAGACTTCCCTATTTGGTCAAGGCAGATGGTTTGACGTGTTGGGGGAAAACGCGTCCCAGCAGTCAACCTTGCGGCTCTCCCAATGGGATCCGGATCAGGAATTCTCAAGACACGGTTCGCGTGCTGTGGACTTGGTAAGGAGTTGCGGACCTAACATCATGATTGCCAATCCCATTACGGCACCGGTCTGAAACAGATCCAGGTGTGGTGTTCACGCAATAAGTTCTTCTGGAATTGACTAATCCCCGGCGGCTAAACTGGATTTGTTTCTGATCAAATATCGATCAAATGCATTGCTCCCGGGTGGTGTGGCCTATTGAGTAAGTTTCTTCCTGCGGTGCGCACCTGATCGCTTAAGAGGCTTTCCAGGTTCACAAGTGAGAATCGTTTCGACGAGGACTCGAGATTCGCGGATCTGACCATCTTACATGAGTCAACGCTTATTGGCACAGTTTTTTCGGTAACACACAGCGTGACATGCCCTCGAGGTACTGCTATATAGTGCGGATATAAACAGCCCATACCTTCGTCATCGAAATCACTCCCCATCGTCCTTTGAATATGGAAGGCTTCCAGTTCATCATCGAGTCCCCTCAAGAAGCGCAAAGTCATAAGAAACGCCCTCGTCTCGTTACCTCCTGCGATAATTGGTAAGTGCCTTACGCCCCCATGCCGCCACAATTCCTTCCACCTGCACTCTATCATCCCTTACTATCGTGTTCTAAACCCTTTCCAGTCGCTTAAAGAAGATCAAGTGTCTCCAGCCCAGTCCGGAGGCCCAATGCGAGGCCTGCAAAGTCGCTAAGATACAATGCAGATTCCGTGATCGGGAACGCTACTTTGCCGAACGCAGTCGAGCCATCGCCGGACCCGGCCTGGCACGTCCGGCTGGCAGGCCTGGGTACTGCACTTCCACTTCTACCCATCACGATGCACCCAGCAGGCCCCAGAGCACCGTTCCCGACTTTCCCTCGCCGAGCCTTACACCTGCGCCATCGTCGCTATCGCTGTCCATGCATCGCTCCTCTTCGTATTCACCACCACAGCCTGTGGGGCATCACGCAACCGACAGCCATTCGCGCTATCAATCATACCCACTCGACCACGCCAAGAGTCTCTCGGCCTCCGTCAATGGGCACCGCGCCACACAGTCGGGTTCGGGACATTCATCTGGGAGACCATCATCACAGCTCTATCGATCATCCGTGTTGTTCGACGCCACACAACCCTCCTCTCCACAGCGGGCCTGGATGCAACAGTTCATTCAATCATTCATTGGCAACGTGGGCGCAGAGTGTATGTTCTTCAGTTACGACGACCTATGCGACAGGTTTCGACGACAGACACTACCACCGCTCCTCGCGAACTGCATAGCTGCTCTAGGCGCAAGATACTCAGATATGCCGGAAGTCATTGCCCGAGGCCCTCAGGCTGTGGCCGAGATCTATTGTGATGCCGCCAAAGTGAGTCTCGGGTTTCCCGGGATCGCCTGACATCACACCGGCGATCATTGACGACGCGCGATTGTTTTTATTTCAGGAACAACTATCGGCGTCTCTACAACACCCTACTGTGGACACACTACAAGCGGCGATCCTCATTGCATGGGCAGAATACAAGAGTGGACGAGGGCATGGTACGCATCCCTTGGCATCTTGTTCGTTTACGAATGTCAGCTGACGCGCCCGCGCGGCGCCCCGCTCGCTGTGATTAGGGTTTCGTCAATATAGCGACGTGCGTGTGGTGCAATTGTAGGGTTCTTTATGTCGTTACTGATGGCCCGCCCTTTTGGTTCCCACAGCTTGCCATGCAAACTGCCATGGCAATTGGCCTGTCCGAAGAGTCATCGCTCCAGCTGAGCCCTTACGACCCATATCAAAACCGATTACGAATAACTTGGTCGAGCTTAAACCAGTTAAGGGTTTATGCCTCCTCGTGCCATATGCCGCCTCGTGAGTCCGCATTTTCGTTCGGCATTTCTCTCTGCCCCCATCCCGCCCTGTTCTTCGGTCCCTTTCTCTCACGGCATACCGTGCTGACCGGTTTCGATGTTCGCTGATCTGTCCAAAATTTTAGTGGCGGCGCAGAAACTCGGCTGAACCGTTTTTGTTATTGTTGCTGTTTTTGTCTGTCGTTCGCGGTGTTTTTGACGCCGCCTTCTTCCGACGGCAAGGATCGCGACCAGTCAACTTTCGAACATCCGACCATCCATCCCTCCTGACCTACATCGTGCGCCAGCGCGAGTGATCGAGTCTAGGCCATTATTTCCCGAGACTATGTCCTACGATTCAGGGGATAGGTAGGTCGGGGTACAAAGTTGTGGATAATGCTGTGCCATGGTTATATATTTGCTGTGCAAAGGGAAGATACAGGGCATGTTGATATTATGGAACACACGATTAAATATTAAGTAGATAGAACGTTTTTTCCTCTACATATCTCTACTCCCTCCTCGCCGTTTTCATTGTGTTTTTTCATTTCATTCCGTAGAGTATGGACCATTTGTCACTTGCTCAGGGGATTATATATGTAAAGTTAAGGAGAATATTAATAGTAATTATTGTTGAATCGGGTCTCACTTGGATCGAGGAAAACACGCAGGGGAAGGAAGTCGACGAGCCTCGTGAAGCTCAGGCACTGGCGGTGGTCATTTTATTTTGTATTTACATTTATTTATCTGCTTTTTTTGCTTTTAGGACGTGTCCGTCCCGTCGGCATGCATCATGCAGTCGCGGAGGACTCTGTCCGCCGATCACTGCCACATCTACGAGCCAAAACGCGTCAGAAGTCAGAGATCAGGAGATTCAGAAGTAAGATGAACCCGCTCCTGGCAGGAGTCGCTCGGAACAAGACTCACGCCTCGACTCGGAGGACCGAGGTGCGAGTACTGGCAGTGTTGAGAGCCGTACGTACTAGCGTTCGGCCGACTGTCATTTCATCATTACTACATAGTGGTTTGGCTGTGCGGCGCAGAAGTTTCAAGTGGTGTCCTCGGCAAATGCAGAAGGAAAACATGCAAGAGAAGCCTCGGAGACACTATACTTACTCTGCTCAAGGTAAGGTTGTATGACCTAATAACTTTACTAGAGCCCGTTGCTAACTACAACAAATTCGTGTGGGCGGGGAATGCCGGGAGACGAACTAAGGCGTAATACTGCCAGTCTCCGATCGATATGGCGACCTGCTGAGCACAGGCTGCCAACGGCCGGTCAACCGGGAACTGACTAACCGAGCAGGAAAAAAAGGGGCCGGGAGGGGAGGAGCAAGAAGGCAGTGAAGGCGGGAGTTGAGCGGCTCGGCCTCTGATCAACGATGATGATGAACTCGCGATAACGATCATCAACCTACTTCCGTCCGACGGGCTCCATGGCCACAGGTCCTCCAAGCTATACTTCGTTTCACTTGCTTTGCGCCCGTGCCTTGCACGATTTCGCCGATTGGGAAAAAGAAGAACAGAAAAGATACACGCGAACAAGACAAATGTTTAATCACAGTGATTGTCGTTTTAATTCACGATCTAGTAAGTGTATATGTAGCGCATCGCTTGATGGCCGGAAACCCCGTAAAGACCATGTAATACTTGTACTTTCTCTCGACCCACAGTTATCCCTTGGGGATAAAAAGACAAAGTTGATAACTCAGCGACTAGGCGTTGCGTTGTGAAGTTAGCACCGGCGCGGCGGTAACGCCCAAGTCCACACTTCGCGGGGGATCATGATCATTAATTTTCGTCGTCATCGTTCCACTGACAGCCTTTTCCCAGACCGTGGATTCACTCCAAAAATCATCCGTGCATGCGTATGCGGTCGGCCGGTCGACCGTGCGTGATTGATTGATGAAACACCCAGAATCCATTGTCGCGGGATGATGGTGTCGTACGATGAGGCTGCACAGTGTAGATACTCCGAGTCCCAGGGCGTGTCCGAACGACAGACACTTGCTATACATTCATATCTCCATCGAGCAAAAAACAACGGCAGAAAAATACCATGACACCCGACCAACGTCTATTTTTTTGGGCTTTGACCACAATTATTTATTCCCGTGGTAAGGAGGGAAAACGGGGATATTCGCTTGTTTTTCTGTCACACCATGCTAGATACTTATTAGTTATGAGAATGAGTAATTGATTTGTACCAAACCCTCGGCGGTGGACCAGGTTGCTTAGCGGATTGTGGTTTGCAGAAGAGACAATATGAATATGTCGATCAGAATTCTGATTTAGGATAAGGAAATGGGCGGGTCCAAACGTTCACGTTATCGTCGCTGATAACACGACGACTTTGGCTCCAGGAGGCTGTTCAGGACTTCCGAGAGCAGTGCAGGCGTCCAAAACATGCCAGGCGATGGGGAGATGGATCAACGGCGAGCGCCAAGATTCAGGAATTGCAACAGTCATCGTTGTCTCGGTAATGAAGACTGCGCTGCCCTCTCCGAGAAACGGCGACCGGCTTTCCAAATGGGATTCAGTCTTTGACGTCAAAATTGCGGCCATTGAATGCGCGAAAGCCTCGAAATTCGCACCTATCCCTGCGATGATTGTGCAACAAGATTCACGAATAGCGTAGGCTAATCCTACCCGACCCGTCTTGACTGTGAGGTTCGCGCGTGGATATCTCCTGTCGGATAGATAATCAGGATAACAGGACCGGCATTCCGAACTAATGAAAGAGAAAGACAAGAGAAAAAACATATGGAACTACGGACCGGAGGTTTCTTTGGGAAATGGTGGAGTGGGTTCGTACGAGAACATCACTGTAAGGCGTTGTTGCCTGACGCGATGTTGTCTTGTCGTTTCGCATTCGTATCCGAGTCATGCCTGGAGGTTGTTCGACTCGGAAGAAAGGACCGGTGATGCCGAACCGTTTGACTTGCCACGTCACCAAGTCATGCTGGTCCAATCGTGGGATCGTCCCTGTGACACCAAATTGTGGTTCTTTGTCAAGAAGCTAGCAGTGGGAAAAATTTAGAAGACTCTCCGCAGCCTGAAGAAAGTTCAGGGTCTTTGAGGTGAGAGGCTCCAAATGTTACGGCCACTGCGGTGTAAAACAAGAGTCATTTGATAACGTCATTCCGGAATCCGCCCAAAAGGGTAGTGAACCTTCGGGGCCTTGTGACTTGAAGTTGGTCCACACATGTGTTGCCATTGGTCGTGCGTACGTACTGCATAACGCTGGTTCCACCTGTCTCGCTGTCAGTCACGACATTCGATAGATCATCATTGGACTTAGAGCGTCGATGCGGTACAAGGCAACTAGTCGTTTTCGTGACTACTAAATGAGTCCCCGACTTCCGGAGTCAAAGACCCTGGCCGAGCTCAGGGTAAGTTGGCCCGTCAAGCCTCTAGGGTTCAATGATTACAATGCACTAGCACGTCCGAGGAATGGGCCACCACCGCGATGCTTCTTTTCTTCCATTTCATTGACATACTACAGACTCGGATGGGATGCTAAAACTTTGACGGCGACTTTTTATCGCATGATCCACACACCATCTGCTAAGTTTACACGTTGGTGTGCTACTGCAGCAGAAGCTCATGGTGCCGCCACGTGGACTCAACGGAGGCACCCATATTACCAAGACTCAAGGGTCCCAATCAACGAAATAAACTTGACCTTACGGTAGAAATACATGTTAGCCTTCTACTTCTCTTCATTAATGATTGTTAAACAGAAAAATGGTTTGGTTTGTACCGTCCGAGGGCAACGCACATTCAAAAATACATCAAACTTAGTCTCCCTGGTGAACCCAAGAAAGAGTTTCCGCCAAATCGTAGTAACCATTACGAGCGTGTTTTTCTTTTTCTTTTTTAATTTCTCTGGCTCTGACTCGTGTTAGAGCCTGTGATGTGCCATCATCCAGATTCCAGGGTACTATTTTAGGGACTCGGTCTTTTAATTTGACCCAGATCTTTGCGCCATATTCGTGCTGTGACGTTCCTCCTCGGGAATACATTCACGTCTTAACGATACGGGTGGCAGGTATTGTATCAACCAACTGCCAGTGACTGCTGAAGCGCTGACTGAGGATGAGCATCTCTACCAGGTAACCAGATCGACCAATGGCCAACGAATCTCTGAAATGAAATCTCCCTTTGGCGATTGGTCATCATCGTCGCGTTAACAGTTTATCTCCAATGTGCTCTCACCGAGGACTTCTCGGGAGCCGCTGCTTTTACTTGGCCGTGCCTATTCGTTCTTTTTTTCCACATTGGCCGTTGTCTGATGACTCTGATCACGGGGCCATGTGCAGCCTGAGCAGGTACGTAGCGATCTGGGTCTTAAGCGAGCGAGGTACGGAGATATCAAATGTTATAGAACTATCTGCGACAACGAATCAGATCATTTTGCTATTTTTTTCGTCTCCACCGCCGTGTGATCTTGATGCTCGCAGTCACACACTTACTATCGACGCGCGGGCGTCATATTCCACGATGGTCGCAATGCTCATCTGACATGCTTCGTACAATTGAATAGGGTGCCCCACGGGAACGTTTTGACCATGATCATAATATCTTCACATGCAAGTAAGCCATCTGCATGAATTCTCGTTCGACTTTCTGATATCACTTTCTAGGTCTCAACCCCGTTCGAACATACATCTGATCAGGGTGATCGATCAACCCTGCATCCTTTCCCTCCAAAAGACACCGTTTTTCCGTTTCCCGGACAGGGTGCTAACAGCGAGCGTCATGTTTCTCGTGGTTTCGAACCGCCCAGCGTTCGGTTCTTTCCATCTTCACCGCAATTGTACTGTTCGACCCTTTCCCCCCAATGTCGACGAAAGGAGAAGATCGGACATAACGTCGGATCGGTTACAATGTGTACATGATATTCCAGCGAGCGTCGCATCCTCGTCCTCGTCGCCTAACCAAGTTCGAAGGCACGTTGCCATGATATCAGCGGGCGGGTGTCCGCCTATGGCATGCTCATTTCCGGGAGAATCGGAAGGAGAGGCTTTGTAATTGTGATTATCCATCCTGTCAAAGTTTCACGGGATGAGGAGACTGCGAGGATGGGGATGGGGGAGTACCACCCATCCATCCGTGTGGGATACTACTACTTAGTAGTTCGTCGCCTCCCCTAATTCGTCGCGTTCTGAAAGTCCTGCTTCAAGGAAGAGTCGGTCTCACGGATGACATCAACACGTGTCTCCGAGTCTAGTCCTGTGTCGTCGAAACAGGGTCTTCCAAAAAACCAACCCAAACAAACCAAGAAAACAAGAGAGAGAAGGTATGCCAAAGGTCCTCGGAAGTTGGATCCCGAACACGGCGGAAAACATTGGCTGCCAGTGTGGAGTGTATATGAACAGATCTGAGGTGACATGTTATCGAGATCAAATAATCCGCGACCTTCAAACAAGCGCCTTCATGGTCTCACACACGCCCTCGACCCCAACTGGACCCGCGTGCTACTGTCCGACGGGGAAGGGGGGTGAGGTCGAACTTATCGGTCGTCGGCGCGGCAGGCTGTCAGCTGTTTATTAGGTGTTCGTGCGGTCACGGTGAAACCGGCCCCTGGCGCGGCACGGCGTTTGCATTCCATGAACCGGATGACGGTCCGTCACATCTATATTCACGCGGCCAGATTTTTGGGAGGGGAAGGACTCGGGAGGGGGGTCTCGTCCCTAGGTCAAGGAACAAACAATCGGGTCAACTCTCCCAAATCTAACCCTTGCACCGGGCTCACGGCGCCCGCGCCAACGGAACCGCAGATTCATATGGCCACTGACATCATGTGGAAAAAAAATATAACGAAAAGGCAAGGCACTAACAGGCACTGAAAATATGTGTTCGACAAGATGACGAGGAGTGTACAGTTTACGCGGGAGGGTAGTGCGGTGTTTTGTGCTCGAAATTAGTCGAATGTATGGATGTCTACCTTTCGTGGGTGTATAGTTGTTGTTATGATAGTTGATGATGTCGATGCAGTGCGACTCTGCGTACTCGAATCCCTTCCCACACACAGAAGGGGATATCGATTCATCAATCAAATTAATCATTCAAATTCGTGGAGGTTTCCGCGTTCTGTTCAGCGACCGGGGCCGACCGACTCAGTAGATGAGAGAGCGGTACATAATCAGATAACACAACTTGAATACGCGTGATTCGTGATTCTTTACCTTTCCTTTCCCTCGTTCTGAACCGCCGCGCGGGAGGGGGGAAGAGAAGTTTTGTTTGTCTCGACACCCCCTGGGCGTTAAAGAACTTCGACGGACCGGTCGGCGTCTCGAACGGTAGGTTTCACCTTTGGTTTCTTTGCTGCGAGGTTCGTCGGTAAGTCAGCGAACCCCGG
>JBBPOJ010000966.1:0-17895 GCA_038091395.1 Leccinum rimulosum
CGTGGGAATGAGCTCAGTGTCAACGAACGGCGGCAATCACGTGAGTGAGAACTCGGCAGCGCCCGATCTGAGTTCGATTCTCAATAAGCACCCGCCGTTCGCAATTGAACACCTTTCCCTCTCCCACCATCATCCCTTCACGTAGTACACTCTACCCATAGCACAGTACCGTAGTAGAATGTAGCAATACTATTGTTTTGTACACACAACCACTCTGGAGCGCGGGGAGGTTTGGTTGCAAGGACACGCGTAGACAGATATTTTCTCAATAAATACCAGCCCGCTAAGCTACAAGTACATCATATCACATTGGTAAGAATCGTTGAAAGAGAGTACGTTCTAAACATTGACCAGAAGTGTTTCCAGAAGTGTTTCCAGTCCTGCTTCTGCCACTTGGCCTCCGTGGAGTGTAGAAAAAGTATCGTCACCACCCATGTTCTGATCCTCGGGTTGCGCCAATGGTATGTCTTGGTCCACCTTTTCGACCTGGACATTACTGATAATCGCTTCAAGAAGTTGTGCTGCAAGAACATCAGACCATTCATCTCGCAAGCGTTGCTCCGTCTGCAACTGCTGTAGCAACCACTGTACGTCGTTCTCCATTTCTATCTGTCTGGACGATCGACGCCACGTTTCTTTCCAGTCCTCAACGGCGGAAGGTAGGCAACCCGGATACTATTCGTTGCAGGTCAGTCGTAAGTTCAACTTTAGAATATGCGAACTATAGACCCATTTTTGAATTAAGTGTCAAACTCAAAATTGTATATCTGAATATCAATGTTACCATAAAATAGAGGCCCTTTCTACGATCATTTTGACCTACTAATCATGAAAATCGGCGGTCGCGTTCTTGAGATATAAATCAAACAAGGCGGTATCGTGTGCCCAGCTTGAATGTCTATAAAGATGATTTTTTCGTGGCTTGTAAATGTTATCAGTGGATTCCTAGGGTTCTATAACCCCCAGGAAAAATGCTTCCATGCTCCCCAGTGGCTCTCGGCACCCGCTATGTACATTTTTCGATTTCGGCCAGGAGGAGAACATGCTGCCATTTGCCCCCCTGATTTTATTGGGCTTAGCCAATGTTACCAACGTGTTCAGAAGGCTTTAAAACGGTGGGTGAGATACTCCGCTTATTTATGGCTAGTGTATTGGAGGCTAGAAAATTTGATCTTTGTCCGAGGGGTACGAGGTGGGTATTGAGCTATTGTCTCAGATGGTATCCTGTGATGCTGGAAGTTGTTCTGTCATGTTTATAGAGTGTTAAAACATTATGGAAATGCTTTCCTATGTGATCTAGAAGATGTGAAAAATGATGTCTCGGTGCTGCATAGACGATGGAGGGTGATCATACCGTTCTTGTATCTGATTTTTCTGGGCTTAACCAATGTTACCATCATGTTTAGAGGGCTTTAAAATGGTAGGTAGGATACTCCGCTTATTTATGGCTAGCGTATGGGAGGCTAGAAAAATCGATCTTTGTTAGAGGAGTTCGAGGCAGGTATTGAGCTATTGTCGCAGATGGTATCCTAATGAATATCTGAGCCAGTGACATGTCAACACCAGTTCATAGAGCTGTGCAGGGCGAACAGGATGAACCAAATCACAGATGAAGAACTGATTGTTGTGAGTCAAGCTGAGAGGCTGATGCAGGCTCAAATATTGCGGTTAGCCTGTTCTTCAGTCCAGATACCATCTGTACTCCTTGAACTTAAATACATCGGACACTATCTATACTGCTAGATGAGACCAGCTTAAGGGCGTGCACTGCTCAGACCTGTGCCAGTACGTCATCTTCTTTGTCAATATATGAAGAGATTTAGGGTATTCTGCAGATCCGTGCATAACTTTGGCAGGTTCTTTGGGGTCTTACAAGTTGAAGCTGGGGTTAGATGCTTTGTGGGAGGACAGAGACCTCAAATATAGCTGCGAAAATCACGTCGGATCAAGATGACTGTGGACACAAGGAAAAAGAACTATGTTCTTTCATTTAGTTTGTCATGGTTACTAGGGTTAGTCTTACGGTCATCAGTGAGATTGTGTAGTAGTCACATTATGCATGTCGAGGTAGGAGGGCAAGAACATATGAGCATATGTGAGCCCACATACGCATACGGGCTCTTCGATGAGTAGTACCAACACTGGTGTCTTGACATTGTCCACATGTGCAACCAGCAAGGCCTTATAGAGCGCAGTGAAGCTCTCCTGGGTGACTTGCATTCTCACTTAAGGTTTAGTTAATGATGTTGGATGTGCCGAGGAACTCGCCTGCAGAGACAGACAGCTTGCGCATGACCACTTTGGTGAATGTTCTAACCTAGACAAATTAATCTTTACCTGAGGGGTATGGCAGGTATTGAGCGACTGTGTTGGATGGTATCTTGTGATGCTGAAAGTTGTTCTACCATGTTGTCCAGCACTCCATCATGTCTGTGTTACATGATAGCAATGCTGCAATATCATAATCCTTTACATGAAGATTAATCGTCATAAATATCTTCTTCATCTTCCTCATCTGTATCGCTTTCATTGCCTTTATCTTCTCCATCCATCTGAATAAGCTCCATAATTGGAACATCAAACTCATCATCTCCCTCTGGTTCCAGATCTGGCAAGTCGAAGGTAACATGTTTTGATCTACATGGAGGTTGCCTTTTGTTCTTGGTTGCCTTGCTAAGTGTTTCCAATCTAGCCCTTCGTCGGTGGTTCTCCACCTCCTCTCTTTTGCTAGCCAGTCCATCGAATATGTCAAAGCAATGCAGTGCCTCTTGAATGACCTTCTTAGGTTTCAAGAGGCGTGGTCCTCTTGTTCCTTGTAGCTTTGCACTTTCCTTTCCCAAACCATCAATCTTGTAAAACCAGGGATTGGTCACAAATACCAAGGAGCCTTGCTGAATTTTCCATACATGTCCTTTGCTTTTCTTCGTCACCTTCTGGCTTTCTGGAAGGCATTGCAGATGGGAGAAGATATTCTGCAAAGACTCCATCATGTAGGATTGTTCCAATGATGACATTCCCTCCTGCAATCGGTGATAGGTTGCGATATAGCCAGAGCCAGACCAAAATATAGCCCAATCGGAGTCATTGCGGGGAGGGGAATTTAGGGATGCATTCGGAAAGTATGTGTGCATGCGAGGCCCAAAGGACGATGACTGAGGTCCTCTACATCCAGGGGTACTGCCTTTGGTACTTTCCAAGCCTGCATTAGTTGCTTTAAATGTGGCATGAAGGAGAGTCCCGTCAATGCTAGCAGCTGTCCAGCATTGCATAGCATCTACCAAGGTAACGGGTGTTGGTTCAATACCCTTTAGGGCATTCCGGCCCACCATCATCCAGACCTGTCGTGTAAACTCACAGAACACATTGGCTACCATCACAGCCAGATCTCGCAGCTGTCGTGGCATACTCCACTCCTTCATCATCAACACTGGATTGGCTGTAATAGCCTTTTTGAGCTGGATCCAGGTGGGATTAGGTCCTATTGGGAAGGTAGATCTCTGGTCGAAGCCCTCTAAATGATGTCTATGCTGGGCAGCCAGTGCCATGTCTCGCTGTTTCTTTGCCGTGATGCCCATAAGAACCAGAACATGGAGGTCGTCGCTTTCCTGAATAGCATCCAAGGAGGGAAGGAAGCCCAATTCCAGGTCATGCAGGAAGAAGATTCCAGCCTTCTCCACCACATCACGGAGATTTAAAAGAGCCAGGGACTCCCGCACATGTGAGTCATACACGAGTGGAGTGGAGGTGATACATCGTAGAATGTGGTTCAGGATACCTGTGATGAGTCCAAGATTAGGAGGATTGAGGCGTCTAAGTTGGATTTGAACTCTTTGAACTTCCTCTACCCTTCTGGTGAGGAATGAAAACCAAGTATTCGAGGAAAGCCATAGAATAGGATGGCTCTCCATGTATCTCCTTGCCTTGAAGGTGTGAGTGAACTAATAAAGCCACACCATGACGGCGGTAGTAGGATCAACTCACATGTGGGATTATCTGGTCTAATAAGACCTGTGCAGCCTGACCACTCACTCGATATTCATCCCTGACACCATAGGTCTTGGTTTTGACCTTTTGGAAGATTTCAACCATGCTGGAACATTCATTGTAGTATGTTTGGCTGAGACCATAGGCATCACTGTCCTGGAATACCTCTTTGGTTTTTCTGCTGGGGCGGACGGCTTCGTAGTAGAGATTGTAAGTGTTTCGGAAGGCAACATGGGTATGGAGGGCACGGTCCTGTGGCATCTCAGCTTGCAAAGCACCATAGTTGTTTAGAGTGCAATGATGGTGCATAGTTCCAACATTAAAACCAGCTGCTGCATATGATTCCTCCAGATGGTCCAGCCTCCATAGGCCGACTACAGGTTCCTGGGATCTGGGTGTAAATGAAATGCCCACATCAACAATGAGTTCGCCTTTTCTGCGGTCCAGCATGGTATCCCAATCCAGGCAAGATAGGGTTTTCCGTAGAGCTTGTTCTGGTGACCCATGCATACCCAGGCCATCCTTGGTCAGCAGCTTGATCCCCTTGCCTTCCACCACAAAGAAGAATGAGCCATACATTGCCAGATGGTCCTTTGCTATAATCAACTGCTGCATTCTCTCCTGCACCTCCACGAAGGCATCATTGGGTATTGGAAGGGTCTTATGACCTCTGGCCGACCCCCTTGCTTTGTATCTAGCCTCCTCCAAGGTCTTGGTGTAGTATGGAGCATTGCTTCGCGTAGATGATCCATAAATGGCTGGCAGAAATACATGCTCCCAAAAGGGATCCAATACACCTTTTGGCATCATGGTCATGGGATGTCTATTGTGCGGGTTGCAGTGCATCATGCGTGGAAAGCATATGTAAACCTTCAGGAGGTGCCCAGTAGATGAGGCCAGCTGTCCAATGGTTGTGTGAGGGATACTACTGAGAGGGGTCCTTTTGGTTAACCATTCGGTGCGGAGTCCAGGAGAATGTCGGTCCTCTTCTGACTGGGGAATTAGAAGCTCAACATAGATGTGGTTATGTCTGTATATGCCTGGCTTTCCCTCATAGATGGGGGTCAGGTGGACACCAATGCTATTGCTGCACACCAGCTTCCTAGTGACCCAGATGATGCTATCGATATCGATCGAGATTTGAATGTCATTGACAGAAAACTCAACTCCATCTTGCTCGAGATCCAAGCGAATATATTTCCGACCTTCTCCAAAAACAGGCAGGCGACCTTGCACAAACATGTCGGATCCATGTTTATATGGCTGGTGCACATGTGGGGGACAGTGTGCAAACTCCAGCATCTGTCTTGCACTCATGACTTCATAGGCATCAACATCCTAGATTTCAGATTAGGTCAATAAATATCGACCAAATATTAGTTAGCTTACTATGATGGGAACCTGTGGCGGCATATCTCCAATGGCCATTATGTGATCCATGAGGTGGCTGGGGGGAGCTAGATATGACATTTGGAAGGTGTCTGAGAGGATGCGATACCCATGGTCTCGCCACATGATCCAGGCAGGTTGCATAGTCCCTTGCCGATATGGATGTGTCAGAATAGAATATACCTCAGGATGCTGCAGCAAGTCTAGGGTTGGCCCAGTGTCATACTCATCATAGGTATAATCATGTGGAATGAACCGCGCTCCTCTGTGGGCATCCAAGGGAACTGGAATAGATGTCCTTGGAATGCGCCTGGTGACTCCTAGTCTCAAGTCTTTGACTTGTTTCCGGGATGCCTGTGCTGCACTGGATAGCTCCCCTGGAATCTGCTGTTGGTGTTCCTGTTGTAGGTCTAGGTCTCTCTCCGTTACATCCCTACTAGATGTTCGGGAAGGATGGATTACAGCCACTGAGGGGCGACGTGATCGATGCAGACGGGCACCACGGAGCATCCTGTTATTTGTGATCAAGGGCAGCAATCTCCCTGCATGTGGTAGTTCTTCAGCCGGGGCTTCATCATCCTGTGGGCCTTCCTGTGTATCCCCACCTTCATTGTCCTGTTCTCTCTGTCGTGTGATAGACCTGGGGTATCTGGCCGTGGAGTTCCGGCATTCCATACATGAGCTGCTTGCGAGCATGAGTGAGCGTAGTAATTGATTGTCCCGTGCATGGTCACCTCCACCCTGCATTTGTAGGATAATGTCTTCATCCAGCTCCATGTAATCCCAGTCCATAGGTTGCTGGTTAGCGAAGTGCCTGTAATCATTGAAGCTAGTGATGCAACGCTGTCGTACATGTGCCAGCATGTCCAGTCTAAGCAGGTGGCCACAGGGGATTGGGGGTGGACTTCCGATAGGGACTTCAAGGTCAGACAATTGTTCCCATGTCTGGTCAATTCCTTCCTCCATACACTGCCTGATCAGCGCGCATGCAATGGGCCCACAGTCGTATCCATTTTGAGGCCAGTCTCTGATCATTATCATGACATGCTCCGGATCACTGGCCTCCCAGGAGTGAAGGTTGGCAATAATCCTCCAACGCTCTGGTCCTCTCCAGGTGCTCCAGTCAGAATTGTATTGAGGGTTTCCATTGCTGAGCTTTCGTCCCAGAATGTATACTGTGTTTGCAGTATAGTCGAATACCACGGCAAAGAAATGAGATGTCGGAGCATCATGGACAAGGAATGCAACCGGGACTACTGGGCAAGATCGATTTCTAGGCACAAGATGAGTATTCCGGTATCTTTCAATGTCATCCGGGGAGATCTGAAGATTATTGCTGTCACGGAAAACCATGACGACACGGCAAAGTGCACGTCCGAGCATGTCATGCCAAATGGAGCTCAGGTAAAAGTCGGCAACAGTGCTGTCAATCCAGCACTTGTTGTCTAAGGATGGGAGATCCCCATATGCGGAATGCCATAGTATGGCTGAGGAAAGCACCATAGCTGTAGGGGAGTTAGACTATAGATCTATGGATTTCTACAACCAGATACTCACCTGCTGTATGCTTTGCCTGCATACTCTCTGGAATAGGCGGCATGGCGGTATCCGAATCTCCTTGTGATTCCTGCTCCCAAGGAAGTCGTACCTGGTTATGGGTGTCCACAAATGAAGGGGTTCCTGTAGCGCCGACATCTGTCTCATATTGGTGATCCCGATGGTCCTCTGAGTTTATTTGATGTTCATTGATGTCACTTCGGGGATCGTCTTGTGGTTTCGCCTGTGCTTCCACATGGACTATGTATGAATGGTTAACATCATGATGCATCTCATAATACATATCGGGGCATGCATACCTGTCATTTGTTCACCTGTCCGATCTGTCAGACATTCATTACATTCAGGTGGCTGCTGCAATTGAGGGAGATGCATCTCATACCATTCCGCTTCACATTTCGCTTCCGCTTGCGTGGCCTTCCCCTTTGTCTCTTGGAAGAACTAAGCAGGGCTGGGGCAACTGATTCAATTGGAAGTGTTAGGTGACATTGTAGTACCATGTTAAATAATAATAATATACATACCTTGTACTTCACTTGTAGTTTCACCAGTGGCCTTTGGTCTTTCCATTTTGCCGTCAGGACCTGAAGGCCTGTCCTTTGATATTCCTGCTGCTAGCCGACGTCGTTTCGCAGGCCTTCCCCGAGACCTTGTCGGAGCTGGATCAATGAATTCATCTGAAATGCAGGTTAGGGAGTCCTGCCATGTTTAACATAGTAGGCCTCTTGCCATCGGATCCCTCGTCTTGATGTTTACGCTTGTGCAACAGTTCACCACCATGGCTATGGCCACTACTATTATCATTATGACGGTCGATATTGTTACCTATGTCTATCAGGATCAGCATCACCCAATGAATGGGATTCAGGAATGTTGCATTGCGTACCTTGTATATCATCTCCTCCAATAGTACGTGGGACATCCTGCAGCCTGTGTTCCGCAAACAAGTCCAAGAGCTCATCGAAGGCCGATGGGCATGTCGCATGTGCGCCATGCTCCTTTGGCATGACCGCTTCCTCCGGCGACACACGGATTCCTGAAAACCGCTGGACCCAATAATCGAAGGATGTTACATCAGGAGAGGATGTCGATCTGCTAGAGGTGCCCGAGGACATAATAGGAATATTGGCCTCCGGGACATTGCAATTTCCAGATGGTAGTGATGATCCTGTTTTTCATGATATATGGATCAGTATATTTACAGCCTATGACGCAGATCGGCGGCAAGGGAAGAATCACCCTGATGTGGCCCTGATGTGTGTTTCATGAGGTAGGAAATCCACTTCTCAAACGGTTCTTGGGTAGGTAGTGACAATGGCAGAGTGGGACTATTCTTAGCCATTGAGGATGTTGTTGTTTGGGAAGTAAACGGAAGGAGTTCCAATGTGATCTCGTGAAATGGAAAGCTGTTAGTGCTGTGGGGTCGTAGTCTGTCCGTCTCGTTCATTCCCCAGGGTTATATATATAGCTAGGCAATGGTTCGATTGCAGTTTGGTACGTACTACGGGCTCTATATAGGATGGCCTCGGTTATCGTTTATGTAAGGCACTATATCATAGCAGATAGCAAAAATAGACCACATACATATATATATACATTGGCTTTGGGTCGCATGTATCGGGTCTGTGATTACTACTCTCTTTGGATTGTGATACCAAATGGCCATGCAGTCACCGAAACTGGAGGAGTTCCTGAAGTTCCCCTCTAGTTTGGCATTTGTTGGTATGCATCTGTCCTGCACGTCTATTATTATTATTGGTTAATTGATTAATTTGGGTAGTCATAAATGAGCTATCTGGACGTGCGTCGCCATGAATCCATTCCATAGTATTCTGTCCATCCAGTTTATAATTTGTGTTTCTACAGATGACCATACATTTTATCGTGGAGATTTGTATGTCATGGTTACTTACTTACTTACTCACTTCCTATGGTGCTGATTCCAATCAGTGTCACGGTTAAGGCATTCGATGGTGACCTATGGCAAGCCGAAGTAGCAGATATCAGAGTAAAGATGGTACGTTAGACTTTACTTGCTTAATCTCGCTCAAATGAAATAGTATTAATATTGTAAATAACAATAGCTGGATGGGTCACCGACAGGTGTATGGATCCTAGTCAATTGGTTTCATCGAAAGCAGGATCTGAAGGGGGAAAGGTATGATTTGGGACAGTTGCTTACTACTTACTACTACCCTACTGATTGGCCATATTAGCTTTTATCCAAGCTTGGCGTTCAACGAGCTGGTACTTTCCAGGGAGGCTGATATCATAGATGGAGCATGCATTGAATGTGCGGACAGTTGTTTGACCTTGCTTTCAGATATATACTAACATTACCAAGCGGATGAGATCATTATCCGGTTTGATGATTCGACTCCGAATAACGAATATATATCTCCGTCAGCATTGTTCTGGCGCTGGTGCATAGACCGCGTACCCGAGGAGCCAAAGGGAAAGGGAAAGGGAAAGGGAAAGGGGAGGGGAATGCGTCTGCGGAAGGGGAAGAGGGGGTTATATCGAATCGCGGTAGGTGCACGTTCAGCCCCCGATGTGGTTTCCACCGTTGATACTTATACTGCTACCTACAGGACAATCATACCGTATCCCGCTGCCCGGCCTGCACGCAGGCATACAATCCGGACCTTCATATCCAGCGATTCTGCCACGTTTGTGATGCGTGGTACCACGATGAATGCTTACAACCCTATGGATTGGATTCAGACATTGGATGCTCTACTGATGCTGCAGGGTCGCATATAGATACCAATGCTCCCCACGGTCCTGCGGGCCCTATAGTGCGTGGAAAGCAGAATGGTATTGTCGGCAATGTGGCGGGCCCCGCGACAGGTTGGCAGACGTATCGTGATGGACTGGACGATCCTGGCGCTGCGGTGGGAGCTACCGCCCCGTACCTGGGGTATCGCGTTACCCCAGCCCTGCACTGTCCGGGCTGTCAGGCGTCTGTGTGAAACACATCTCTCTACCGCTGGCAATCCTGAAGCTGTTTGTACCTCTGTTCATAGCTCCGCAGCATTCCAGTTCTCCCACATCCCGTAGATGCTATGAGTGTCATAGTGTCATAGTGTTCGCATGCTGTTTCCAGTGTTCCCATACGGTTCGCAATGTTCGCACACGGTTCGCGATGTTCGCACACGGTTCGCAATGTTCGCATACGGTTCGCAATGTTCGCATACAGTTCGCAATATTCGCATACTGTTTGAGGTATTCGCCATAGGTGTTGGTATATCGTTCGCGGTGTTCGCTTAGTGTTCGCAGTTTTCGCAAACTGTTCGGAGTGTTCGCAAGCTGTTCGGAGTGTTCGCACAGTAGTGTTCGGAGTGTTCACGTAGTGTTCGCGGTGATCATATACCGTTCACATTACCTATGGGGTACCGTTACACCTCTTATCGAGCTTGGAAATATTGTACGCCGGTCGGAAACCTGTACCATGCTCGACAGTGTTCGTTCACCATTCATACGGTGTTCCACGTCCATCATATGGTACGCCGACACAACAGGACCGGTGTGCCCATGGCAAGGTCATGTATACATATTGTACATTCGTCCATATCAGCAGCGCTATTATGTCACACATTCCTCCCTGGGTCATACATGGTGCGCATCAGGAGGACGAATGCCCGCCTTGTATCGGCATCCACCTCTCTATCCTGCTCCCGGAGGGTTAAAAAGTACGATCCTACTTTGTCGATCTCGGCCTGCAGTTCCGTCTGCGGACAGGATCACATAGGCTCCAGGTAGTATGGTACATTCAGCGAGCGAGGTACATACCCCATGGCGCTCCTTCCCGATCCTAATCAGCTCCGGACGATCGTGTTCGAGGTTGAGGATAGCCTTTATACCGTCGGCCACCTGGCAGGTTCCGTTAGGATGTGACTCATGAGCGTAGAGCGCATACAGCTACCCTAGGATATGCAGTGCCAGGGTCGTTCAGGTCGCACATACTGGCCAGGCCCGTCAGCCAACTCAGCAGATTAGCTGGCGTCGTCCCTATTGGATTTTGCGGACTACTGGGCGTCTCAGTGGCATATGGACTTGGGATGCTGTTCTGCCTTGTATGCCTTCGGGTCCTCTTGGGTTTACTACTATTATTATTATTACCCTGTGGTCGAAAGGGCCTGACTGTAAGCGTGACGGATTTGAGATCATACGGGATGGCCGGATCATCATTGTCGGAGACTTGGATTTCCAATGTGTTATTGTCCTCTGTGGCATGCTTCCGTGCCTCTTCCTTCCTTTCCTTCGTACCTATTGCGCCCGTAGAACTGGTATGTCTGGGCGCCATAGGGGACTTCGTACTGTGGCATTCCAATTCTTCCAAAGGTACCGACCTATCTGGAAATTCGACATTCCATTCATATGAACGACTGAAAGGCAACATCCTCACATTTCGTCCTGCATATTTGGAATGAGTGGCGATGGTATGGAGCCTGGTGTCCCCTGCGTCCACGGCGAGATGGGGGGCTCGATATGCAATGAGGGATCCGACGGTGTTGGTGACGTAGGGAGGCGAATGTCCGGATCTACTACGGATGGTGGCGATGTTGACGCGGGTGGTGAGGGCACCACTTGAGTGGCGAATGGAGATACGGAAGTGGATTGGGCAGAAACTGAATTACCGGCTAGTATACCGGAGATCATGGATGCGGGCTGTGCATGCCCGGTGTTGGACACAGAGTCGGGCAGTCTTGGCAGGTCATATACAGTCTCTAAGGCATGATCTAGACATGATATATCAACCAAACGCAGTACATTGACATACCCGCGAAGACGTACGCTCCGTTAAAGAATGCATTTCACGTTCATAGTAGGGATTCGGAATCTCGGGCCCTGTTGCAGATGTATTATCATTGAGTTGTCCATCTATATACGTCGCACCAAAGCAACTAACTATCGTGTCCCATAGCCCTGCCCATAGTGGGGCCATCCAGGAGTAGTCCGACAATAGATGATGTGGGAATGGACATTGGGGTTGAGGCACGAATTAGGAGAGCGGCAGTAAGTTCTGTGCTAGATCCCGAGGTGGTCCCTGGCACATGTGTCGACTTCGTGCCGGCAGGGGCAGGGGAGGGGGCGGGGGAGGGGGTAGCGAACGCCTGTGAAGTCTTTACAGCATGATCGGGGGTTGCCGACATGTGATCCGATGTCGGTGCAGGTGAGGCAACATCTCCTGGTGTGCTTGCTAATGTCTTCGAAGTCGCCTCTAGTTAGCAGTGTAAGGTATTAAATCACCTATATTCCTAATCCATTACTGGTACTACTACGCACCTATTGACACCTGCCTGGAGGTGCCGGGCACTGCTGTAGACTGTTACACCTGGATGCTAGAAGGCTTCCCTACATAGACTCACCTGCATGCGGGTCATTTTCCACCTTTTCCCTCCTTGCACCTCGCTTGCGTGAAGGGCCGGTGACCGTCGCTGTGGAAGTAGTAGTAGTAGTGATGGCCACCTGGAATCATGAATGGCCCCCCCCAGGGACTAACATGTGAGGTCGGTGTTATTTCCCCCTTGCTCCACAGCCGGATTGCGTCCCCCCTGCGTCGCAGCAGGGTCTGCAATTTGCGTAATACATTCAGCATCGGATCCGGTGACTCAATGCGATCCCTACCTGCTATGGCGATCCTGGCATGGATCGTCGCTGGTTCCCGTGTTCCCTGGGTTCCGCCAGGGTCTGTATCGCATGCTACAAATTAAGGTTAACGACGGGATCCGGTCATGCAAGGCAGGCAATTACCTACCTGCTTTAATGTTCGCCTTGCCTTGCCTTGCCGTCCGTTTCGTGGGGGTCGCCGCCGCTTCGATACCCGATGTATCGATATTAGTGTAGCAATGCCACGGGACGCGTTGTGCGCTGGGATTCTCCGAGTCCAGGTACTGAGCAGCCTTATCGGCTAGTGTTTGCCAATCTGTAGCTGGCACGTTGGAAACCAGGAAGTCGTATTGAAGGCCAGACCAGACTGGGTCCTCGGTATCCTTCTGTGCATAGAATGTGCTCCAGTCTGCGCGGCATATGAATGTGAATCTATGGCGATGCAAATATCCAGATTGCGCACACCTAGCTCTAATACATCCTGACATTCCAGGATGGTGTCTGGGTTGGAGGCCCTCCAGGAATCTACGAGGTGGAATTCATGGCGTCCCACAGAGTATTCCACAACCAAATATAGGTCGAATAGGCGACAGCGGAATGAAGAATCCTTCGTGTGCTTTTGTACGGTGGTCAGGAGCCCTGCCACCATAAAGTTCATATATTGGATATAACGCTGCACCAGCGGTCGATGGGTGGGCGCGAGTTGAAGGTCGGAGAATCGGGATTGAAGTTCCATAAATACTTGGTGTCGCCAGAGGAATCGGGAGAGGTGATGATGATACTGGCCCGGCAGACGTACAGGCTTGCCCACCGAGTTTTTGGTTTCCCATGCATATGCCTTAAGGCCAAAGAAGTTACTTGTGATAGCTGGGGCCGGACAGTCGTAACGAGTCGCCATGATGCGGCGGAGCTCTTGGGCATCCGGTGGGGTATTGGGAAAGAAAAGGTCAGTCATCTTCAGTTGGGCGATGTAGCAGATGCGGCAGGTGAAAGATAGTATCAACCTCAGCGCTGCCGGATTTCCAATCCCGATCCATTATTATTATTATTATTGTGATTATTACTATTATTTATTATTCGTGTGTTTGCATATCATGTCTGTACTACAGTACCTAGTATGCGGCGGGGGATGTTGCTATGGTGGGCTTCCCTGCACGCGCCGTTTCGGGCCTGCATGATGCATGGTTGGAGTATATTCCGACGACTCCTGTATGTTTTGCTGTATGGGAGGCCTTGTCCCCGGACTCCTCACTTGGTGCCACGTTTCACGCAATGGTTCCACATAGGCACATCATAAATCGTAGAATGCGAACTCTGTGAGCGGTAATAGACTCCTTATAACGCTGACTGAACTGTTTGGATGCACAAGGTAAGTAGCTGTAATATTCGCGGCATACACCGCTAGCGGCGGGTGGGCCGGGCAGTGAGTACTAGTGAGTGTCGTGTACGACGCCACTAGTAGTAGTAATAACACTAATAAACTAACTAACTATTGGCCGGTCGTATGCTCTCGGGGTCTCACGCGCACGTCGGAGTTCCTTCGGCATTGTTCAACGGTCTAGCATATTGAGCTTTACCTTTATCTCCAACTATGTCCGTTGCACACCTCGATTGTGATCTCTCATTCTCATTCCCATCGGTCGTTAATGTTCCGCGGCTTGCTTCTAGTCGTCAGGAAAGCTCTCAATCTGTGGCTGATAAGCATCTCCGATCCGGGTCTCGGTCTTTGGGCCAGGAGCACTGTTGGCATAATCCGCTTCCCACTCCTCCTAGCAGTACCCGTCCTTCACTGGATTCCAGCGCACCCCCCACAAACCCCACAAACCCAGTCAGCACCACCAGACCCTCGCCGGAAATATCTAGTGCCTCTGCCGCCCAGGCCTCTGTCCATGATATTGTGTCAGAAGTCACACAGTTTATAGATGGGACAGCAGGCACAGCAAACGGCACCGACCCTCTGGTCATTACCAATGTTCCCGATGAAATTTCCGACGTACTGGAGGGTTGCCTACCTGATGCCCGCCTTCGCCTCACCCATCGTGTAGATACTCACACTATAAGGGTGAAGAGATGTCCAACGGAGGTGCATGAATCCGTCGGCAAATTCTTCTGCTCTCAAGAGTCTGGACTTCAGGAATGGATTCACATCCACAACCCCAATATCACAATTGATGCCCTTGGTTCATCCACCCAAAACCTCAAGGATGGAGGCCGCAAGGAACCAGATGAATCCTTCTATATTAGCAATGGCGACGATCTCCCAGACGCGCCTACCGTGGTCATTGAAACTGGATACTCAGAGAGGTATTCAGCCCTGCTCGAGGATGTAGAGGATTGGCTTCTACGGGCGGATACAGGGATCCGCTGCGTGATCATAGTCTGGTTCACCCCCCCCAGTGGAACGGCCAATCGAGGGGATGCTACACAGTGGATTGGGGAGTTGGAAATATATGAACGATCAGAGTGAGTGAGTTCTGATGGTTCTACCTCCTGGTCTACCACTTACAGCAGCATGATAGCGAACCGGGGAAGGTGTCACGTTATGGCGACCGAATCCGCTTCCTCCCTGCCCCGCCCGCTGTCCCCACCATATCACTACATATTCGTCACTTTCTGCCAAACGAATTGGTGGATCCGGAGTTACAACAGGAGATGCGTTTGAGCCTTGCTGGCTTGATTGACAAAGTAACTCGTTGTTTGAGGTTGACATTGCGCAAGAGGCGGAGGGACCATGGTGAAGAGGGGACCGAGCGGAATGTAAGCTCAAAGCGATCGAAAACCTCCAGGGGATAGAGGTCTAGAGCAAGAGTATACTTCAGATGCGTCGAGCCATAGTCAAGTAGTAAAGTTAGATTTCATTGCGATACTAGTGTACGTATATACCAACAGTCGTCCTGGGGTCACCGCGGAAACGACCCCCCTCGCGGTAGTGAAGTGAAGTCAGATACACTATAAACTTAGGAAGTGGAGCAGGAACAACAGACCATGATGGTAGCCATACTGGAGATGAGATGATTTGTGTGAGGACTGGCGATATTGCCTTGGAATAACCAAGGACACGAAGAGCGTCAGTCAATGAGATATATTCGCCCAGTAATGTAGTAAGTAGTAACCTCCAGCTGAACCGAATGATTTCATAACCGTCCCTATCGGGATATCGATAGGTCGAGGAGGAATGTTGAAGTAGTAATTGTAGACACCACCACCATGAGGTCCGAGGGCGTCATCAACAAGCAAATGGAACTGCCAGTGGACAACTCAATCATCGGAATTAAAGCCTATCACTCACAAATATCTTTACCTTGCGCTTCTTCAGCTCGACAATTTGGGGCAGATATAAGAAGCTGCCCTCCACTCTGTAGAAACCTTCAATGATGGCCAGGATCTTCTGCCACGGACGGTGGGTCTTGGGTTAGCCTTGACTGATGATGACCTTGCGGAGCAGCAATTCCAGACTGTACACATCATTGTGCTTGACTAACCATCCGGACCTGACCGCCGCTAGAGTGTCTTGTAAATGTAATCCTCCGAGTACCGGTCATAAGCGAGGATGGTAAGTCCAACGACGCCCGGCGTGACAGAGTGGGAGGAGCAGTCATCTATGCGACGCGTGAGCCGATCCGGGTGTAGAACGAGTCTGAGTCATGCGGGTTAACCCTAGCATGCTCTAGAGAGCGGAGAATGCATACGATGAGGGATGGTCCGGATGGACATACATTGTAATGTTTCGCCATGACGCGTCGTCGTCGTCGTCGTACCGCGGTATCGCCGATGCCGTACCGTCTCCCCGTCGTCCCCATCCTCGTGTCGTCGTGGTCGCGGTGTTGCTGACGCCGTGCCGTCCTCCTTGTCCTCCCTGTCCTCGTCGTTTCGCCGTACCGTCTCCCCATCCTCCCCGTCCTTGTCAGGATGTCGCGGGACGTCGCGTCGTGGTACACCGTCGTGACAGTCGCCCCGTCGCGCCGTTGGTCGTCATCGTCAACGCTGCTCTCGTCGACGTTGAGTCGTGAAATGCCGTGGTTGTCGTTGAGTTGTCGAGTTGTCGCGTCGTGGCACGCCGTTGCGTCAGTCGACATGTCGTGGTGCCACGTCGCGTCGCTTGGCGTCGTTGTCGTGATGGTTGTGGTACTGGCGTCCCACATCGTCGGTGTCGTGTTGTGGCATGTTGTTGTGTCAGTCGGCGACGCATGGTGGTAGTGATGATGCACTGGTGGTGCCACGTCGTTGCGTCGGCGTTTTAAGTGAGGCAGGAGGGTGAAGATGGTATGGACGAGGATGAAGACGAGGCGTACTCACCGTCGTCTCCTCGTCGCGTTCCCGTCCCCGTCGTTGCGTCGTCGTCAGTTGGCGTCACGCCGTCATCGTCGTCGCGTTGTGGCATGCTGTTGCGTTAGTCGGCGATGCGTGGTGGTGGTGGTTCATCCACTGTGCGGCGATTCTCTAGAACTTGTGGCACGGTGTGCATCATGAAGAGGGAGTGGGTAACGTTAGAACTTAGCATCGAGGCGTTGGCGTCGTCGTGTCGTCAATAACGTGTCGTCTTCATCATGTCATCGTTGTCAACGCTAAATGTGGGAAGAGGGAGTGGGTTTGAGGTAGTGTGGCGCATAGTCAGAAATATCAGATAATTACGGTTAGTACTAAGTCACGCTCCCGGCGGAATAGTGTTCGAGTTCAGTCAGTTTCAGTGCACGGTAGGAGATTTACTCGCAAGTACATTTAGTGCATTTCCACACCTTCCTGCACTCTAAATAACTTGTGTTTTGCTAATGCACGGGTCTCTAATGTATGTAAATAGTTGTACCTGTACACTCAATTGTATTGTTCCTGGTATGTTTTTTGCAAGTCTCCTAAGTTTTGGTCAGTTTCCCACGCATATTCAATTTTATTTCTCACTTGTGGAAGCGCCGGCTTGGCGCCGGCAAAAACCTTGCTTGCCATGTGCACATTTAGAAGAATCAGAGTCCCCTGTGAAAACTAAGTCAGTGTGCTCAGATCGGTCAACGTATGTTTTGATGTGAGAGCAGATGGTTTGGTGTGTATATAATGAACAGAAGTACTACAGACTACAGTAATAACTTGAATCGAGCACGACATGAGACTGAAATCATAAGAATTTTATGACGAGGCATACTATTCTGGTATGTTCAACTGTGCCATCGGTTTCCCGAATATGCTCCCCAGCGTATCCCAGCGTGCGTCCAGATCAATATAATGCTCCTCGTCTGCTGGTTTCTGTGTGCTGTGCTCTGATGCGGTCCTGCAGACTCCACATCGCGAGCAGCCACCACGCCCAGCCCATGAGGTCAGCCCCACAAGATCCTGGTAAGTTGATGCATGATCCCTTACATG